>VACF01000549.1:0-53513 GCA_006891605.1 Pleurozium schreberi | reverse complement strand
GCATTGCCTCATCCCAAGTCTTTCCATCACATACCCTCGGAAAAGACTTGTGGGCCATCTCACATTGCGAACAAATGACAGGGAGCTCCCAATAAAAAGTAGGGTTCCAAAAAGCTTCATAAATCCACACTTTCTGACCATCCCAAAAATCCTTTATTTCAGTAGGCCATTGCAAGACATTTTTGCTCATCCACCTTGATCTGTTTCTCCACATTGTCAAAATATCTATACAGTGTGCAGAAGAACGCATGAAAAGGGCAAGTTGTTCCGCAATTGGCAAGTAGTCAAAAGATATCATGTTTTTCCTCATGGTATTGCAATTTGTGCATATCTCAGCATGCGTTGAACAATCTCTTTTGTTCAAAGGTGGAACTTATTGACATTGTACTATGTGACTTGTGGTATAAATGTCCTCAGTGCTTGGAGGAAAAGCATTTGGCTCATGAGCAAATTCCTCCATCCCAACACACATCTTCCATCTTTTAGGTTTTATCATACCCAATGCTGAATATGTACTCACCAATTTCGCCCAAGATGAAGGTGCTCGCATCCCTTCCAGCGGTCCATTCCAATTTGCCGTCACTTGAGAAAGCAGCCTTCCAAGGCTTTGCTTCTCTAATGCTATTTCGCCTCCATTGAATCCCCCAAAAAATTCATTCAGCATATGTCCTTGCAATTTCAAAGACACCTCATGATTGTCTTACATTTTCTAGATGTCAATTAGCTTTACTAGAAGTGCAGATTCCACTGTGTGTCTTTCAACATTGTTAGCACCTTCCAATAAAACTTCTTCATGAACAAGTGCTACATCTTCATTTTCAATCTCAAAATCAGGAGGAYAATTACTACTAGAGCTACTAGTATCACATGCTTGATCATCTTGATCTTGAGCAATGTCATTGTTCACACCAAGATCCATATTAATGGTTCTTGTTTGCAGAATTGCATCTCTTTTTGCATGATAATTTGCAGAAGTGTGAGAAAGAAATCTTCCACCACCATCTAAWACCCTGCAAACGCTACACACACACCAAACTCTCATGTTTCGTCGAAAAACTTGACGTTCCATTTTGATAATAAATTCAGAAAATCTGCACATTATTTGAAGCATTATATTTTTGAAATGCTAATCAAATGTTCACAAAACCAAAAATCTACTAACATGTTCTTCATCACTATGCAAGCTTTAAATTCAAGTGCAATGCATCTTGTCAAAAGACCCAACATTGAAGTAACCTAGAGTTGCTTATAGTTTCTAATCATTATAGCTAATAATCTTTACTTGTAAACTTGATATACAATACCCTGTTGGGCCATGCAAAACTAAACACTTCAAAAATCCCTAGCAAATTCATACTTTATTGAAAAATTATAGTTTCAATTGCACTTGCTGTTTTTCACACTTGTCTTTAAGTGCAAAAAAAAAATTAAAAAAATTCAGAAGTGGCGTGAGGCCAAACTCCAAATTCTAACCACAATGGGCTGTCTTACCTTATTCACAAGGTGTTCAAAAAATGCATTCCAAGAGAATGTAGAATCCCTTTTCACTGCCAACAAGATTTTATAAAATAAAATTCTAATATAGTGATGAAAACCATGTTGAATTGCTTATTTGTGCGATTTTAGGTGTAAGGTAGTGTGCTCCTAAACCGCCCCTCTTCTTCAGATAGTCTTGTAGGTAGCTGTAGAATGGATGCAAGGTGATCCTTGAATGGACCTCTTTGCTTTGTTAATGAATTCAAGAAGAATTGTTTTTATTTATTGTAAGAGCTAATCACTGGCTGTGATTTTTGCACATTTCTTTATAAGTCACAAGGGGACAGATTTTGGGACACCTATGGTCACAAATAGGTGCCTATAACCTGGATCTTTGAAAATTTATGAGTAATTCAAAATGCTTGGAAAAATATGAAACTACTTGTGTTGGGTTCCGCATCTGTTTTTCTTTCTCTGAAAAATGATCTAAAAATCATTTTGTCCCTGGAAACCTGTGAAAAAGGCAAATCAACCCTTAAAGTGACGGTTTATGAGCACACTACCTTAGTTACCTTTACTTGCTATGTTTTTTTCTCAAATGTTTCCATCACTGAGATCTCATAACTTACTTTGATCACAATTGTAAATCGTACATGAAGGTCTGATGCAACACCTAATTGCCAAAATTGAATTTCCACATCAGATTTTCAAGGATCCATGTCACCTCAAACCATTCACAAGATTACACGTGACACTTTTTTTCCTTTCAAAAATGACTTAACATATGTCGAATCTGACCTTTGCGTAGGGTATTTGAACACTGCTGAACAGGTTCCATTTTAGGCGTATCGTTTTGTTTTTGAAACCAAGATGTGGATCAAGTCGGCTCAGTCTGCTCTTCGTGTGTGTGTCGACGGACGATTGATCCATGGCTATGGTCCCTCATCATTTTGAAAAACCATAATGGCACCACTACTTGCACCACTTTTAAAGCCTACCCAGCAGGGGGACACAGTTGAGCTTGCTCTGCGCCTTTCTGGGCTTGCTGAAGTGTGTGGGGAGTTAATGGCAAGAGCCAACTACTGTTTGAAAATTGAAAGAGAGAAATGGTATCATATGCACTCAGAAACACACCTTTGTTTCAGTTGCAGGGGCTCCCTTCATTAATATAACTTAATCCTCAATCCTAAGCTTAACTTAATCAGTAGTTTCTTTCTGCACCTCCATTGTCCATTGTGTGAAATTGCATCTCGGTTACAAAAGGTACGTAAGGTGGGTACCCCCATAACTGCCACTTTTGGCTGCTGTGCTTAGTTACTGTTATTAGACTGGTMGATTTTTCGTATTTTCKTGTTGGCAAGTGAAATWWAGGAGGTTCCAACATACCAAAGAATGTGATATTTGGATATTGTGTGCAAAAGTTACTCAAGGTTAAAGATTTTTTGGATAGATGTTCTAAGTTTTTTTKGGTTGCATTTCTTTAACATAAGGACATATTGATTTGGGAGATATACACAAAGTAATGATGGCGATTTTAGGTAGGGTGTGATTTGGGTGTATCCACCTAAAGCATCACAAGAAAATTAGATACTAATTACACAAGACATGAAAGTCTATGAGATCCTATTGTTGGATTTTGGTACATCTAAAGACAATATTTTGGAATTTTGTATTTGATTCATACATGGGCCAAATAATTCATGCTTTGGAATCCTTTATCAATTGCTAGTAAGATCTAATAAAATAATTTATGTTTCATGATAGTAAATATGCTCAATTGTAATTATGAGGCTTATTTTCAAGGCTGCATAATATTAGGCCCGCGCACATGAGGCAAACCAGAGGCGTGCGACGTCTAACGTGAGGGTGCGGAAACGCGGGTTTGCTCAAGCCAACCCTCACGGTCTAGAGCTAAGATTTGGTTTGCCTCAGAGCCCTCACGGTTTGTTTACAGCAGGATTTTGCTTGGAGGCCAAAGATAGAATTGTAAAAATCGTCTTGCGATAACTTCTTCCGTCTCTCTCCCTCCATTTCTTCTTCCGTCTTTGCAAAGGTCCTTTCCCCTCTCTCACTCCTGCTGTGCAACAATTCTCTCTGCACATTTACCTGCGACTACTGTATCACGAAGCTCCCACGCAGGTGCAAGAGTCGAGCTGGACCAAAGAAGAGTGGGGGCCCCCCTCAGGCCGTTTGGAGGTAAACCCAGCCCCAACGCACATCCATGTGCGGAGGCCTAGTATCTCCTTGCAATAATGATTGGCGCTGAGGAAAACTAGAAGAGCAGAGTCTCCAAGTAGTGGACTCAACTGGGTTTGGAATATGTTGACATCGAAAGCTAAGCTTTAGCTTGCAGCAGCCTCTGTTTTGAAGGAGATTGAATCTTGTGTGGGAGCTTCATTCCAAGGCTAAGCTAGCTGCAGTAGGTAGCTAGTGAGGTTGTGGGTGGTGAGAGCTACTTAGTCTTCTTTCAATTTTAGGGTTTGGTGTTGGTGGGTTTGAAACTACTGACTGGGGTTGCGGAAAGTTTTGAATCGCTGGTGGTTGCACTGAAGGGATGGTCAGGGATGTTGGCTAGTTTGAACTACTTGTAGGCTGGATGCCGGTGGGGGATTGTAGGGTTTACGACTTGGTCTAGCACCATGCTATTTGTGGTGCCGGGGGCGCCAATCAGTTTCTTTGTCCTGGGGACCATCGTGAGGGTTTGGCGTGCTGTGGCGGAACGCACTCTAGAATTGAATGACGCTTATTTGGTGAGTGTTGGCACGTCCTGTCCTACTTCATCTTCATGCTTGAAGCCCTCTTTTTTGAACTTCACGAGGTCGACTCCTTGCCGTGGGAAACTTTATGGTAGGGATACCTATAGTAGTCTCTTTTTTTATATCTTCTTGTTAGCGAATGTTAGAGGATTCCGACGCACCGGAGAATGTGGTATTTGGATACGGGATGTGAAATTGTGAAGGTTCAAAGTTTTGGTGGTAGATCTCCTGAAATTGACACTTTGAACAGATTTTTTTTTCTGATTTGCATCTTACTTTTCCAAGATTTTGAGGCGGTGGTTTTTCGTCAGTGGTGATTTCTACTTTAGGTCGAAGTTGTTACCGAGGTGCCCCACTCTAGGGTCAAGTCAGACCTACCCTGCAGAGATTCATGCGAGAATCTGCAGGTCGTAACGCAAAGGAATGGCGAGAACCCGTAGCATGATCTAGAAATGTAGCATATGTTTTAGTTTTTGTTGCCCATGGTCTAGTTTGGGAAGGAGCAAATGCTGTTGCATAACTCAGGAATATTTGTTTTCTGTTTCAGAAGACGCACTTCTCTGTGCCGGTTTCAAGTTCTTGTATTTGTGATCTTTAACCCCTAAAGGACAAAGAAATCTAAACAGGGCCTCATTTGTTTTTGAAGCACTTTGAGTGGGTTATGTGGGGACTTTCTTTCTTGTAAGGACCAAGAAACCTAAACTTGGCCTCTGCACGCTCTGATTTGCATCTTACTTTTTACAGTGTGCAGCGTGCAGCGAGCTGAGCACATGTTCGCGGGCGGAGAAATATTTCGTTTTCGTAGATCGGCGAAATCAGTGCGAGCATTGAACAGTGACGAATCTAAGAATTCTACCGAATCTATGAAACCCACACGGCAACCTCTTCTCAGTCCCTACATCGCGGGTCCTAGGGTACGCAGGGCAGAACTTGCTTCAGTGCTGCTGTGGTGTTGTTGCTCAAGAGTCGGGGTTTTCTGGCCTCCATTGCAAAGTTAGCTATGGCGGAGGACTGAGGACGACGACAAGCATCATTGCCTCGCTGCCGCGGCGATGCCTCGAGGTCGCGGCAAAGTGGAGCCAAACGCGGCTGTGGAGGAGCTCCGGAATGCCGTTCCAAGGAGCCATGCAGGGCTCGATTTGGTTCAGTATCGGCCGGCGATGCCCCACCTGGCTTTGTGAAGTAGGCTGTGCCGGCCTTTAGGAAAACTCAAAGGGGGGCTTCTGGCGATCGTTTGGTGTTTGAGAGGTGGAATGTGGAGAGTTTTAGTTAAATACGTTTTCAGGGAGCCTTCCCAGGCCAGATTTGGTTCAGTTCAAAACTTGCTAGGGTGTATAAGCATTTGGTTTCGTTGTTAGAGGAGCTCGGGGGCGCTTCTTTTGTGTGAGAATGTGGTTGCCGTAGGGGATGAGCGAGGAGCTTTCTTGGCAGTTCTTGAAAGGTTCTGGTGTCTGTGTGGCGGTGAAGGGAAGGGTGGAGGAAGGAGACATTTTTCTCTGAGCTCTCTTTAGATGTTTGAGATCCGTGCACGTGGCGCTCGAAAGAAGTGTGACGTAGGAAGGAGCATAGGAAGAAACACGGTAGCTGTGTAGAGGTAGGGTGTGAATTTTTCTTCCCGACATCGCGGGAAACAGGGCGCCTCAAAGTCGTAGAGAAGGCATTTGGATGTGATTGCGGAGGGTACAGATAGAGGATGGTGGCGGGAGCAGGTCATGAAACGGGGAAGATGATATTGGAGCAAAGAAGCGGCTACGTTAAGAGCTCTGTGGAGAAGAAAAAAAATTCTATCCCTTCGCCTGGTAAGAGGGCTTTCGGCGGGGCCTGGGATTCCGCTTCCCCTCAGTCAAACAAGAGCTCGGACGCCACATCTATGTCCTCGTTCCCATCATTACTTGGCATTGCAGGCGGGAGGGGTGTGGAAAGGGAGCTCTTGGGCAAAGTCAGTGTAACGGACACTGGCAGCCCCTTCACATGGAGTTCCGGCTCTTCGACCGATCTGTCTTCTTCATCGTTCAAGTCGAGCCTTAGCGGCAGCGCTTACGGGAGCTCACAGGATCGTGAGAGTATTGGAGACAGAGAGAGAGGGAGCCAAGAGAAAGAAGCAATCATTAATCAGGACATGAATTCGAGAATCGCTTTACGGGAGAACACGATCGAGGTGCGGGAACCTCAGAAAGAGACCAAGATCCTGACTTTAAGCTAAGGTGAAATCCTGACTTTAAGCCAAGGTGTGTAATTGCACCCGTGTGAATATTACAACTCACTTTTGATATTTCGTCAGGTTGTGCTCAAGTCTTCTCTATCCATTGATTTCATAATTTGGCAGAGAACGTGAACAACATTGTGAGTTGTTTGTGAAAGGTACATTCTGAATTCAATCTCAATTTGTCCTATCAGTGTCCAAGCTTGTAGTGTTGGTTTTCTATAGTTTATTGTAGCTTTTCTTTTGTGTCTCCGATTCTTTTGTTGTTGGGGAATGGGAAGCCAAAACGGTCCCCTGCGTAAATTCTTGGTGAAACATTTTGTAGATGATTTCTTTGAATTCTTCTATGTGTACTCTCATCTCGTGGGTGAATGGGAAGCCGAACCGGTCCCTTGCTTTTGCAAGAGGGATGGTTGTGGTGAAACTCACCTTTCTYCGTAAATTCTTGGTAAAATATTCTTTGGATAATTTCTTTGAGTTATTTTATGTGTACTCTCCTCTTGTGGGTGAACAGGAAGCCGAATTGGTCCCTTGCATTTGCAAGAGGGACAGTTATGGTGAAGTTCACCGTTCCCTGTAAATTTCATGTCCATTATTTTGTCATGATTTTCTTTTGCATTTGAATGTTTATTGATTGTTCTTGCTGTTCTAATTTTGTAGATGACAAGGAGCAAAAAGAACAAGTCTTGGAAAGTTCCTTTTCATCGGGACTGCTTGGCATTTCGTAAGTGCATTTCCTGTCCGAAGTTGTGGGTGCAGCACATTAGTGGTCCTCATCACATTCGAGATCTAGAGAAGTATGAGAAGAAACTTCTGAAATATGTCCGTGTTGAAGAAAGTGACGAAAGAAACCTTGACATTGAATGTGCTGTGGAATGCAATGATGGGATCAACGAAGCATTAACGGTACATGACTTCAGAAAATATGGCTAGAAGTTTCAGAGAAAACGTCGTGAATGTTTCCTTGAAGAAGAGGGTGATAAAAAAGAACTGAACGCAGAGAATGATGGCGAGGGGGTCATTGAAACAATGACTGAAGATGAAAAAATTATAGAATCTCTAAAAATTCAGGGTTTTTCCATTCCTTCATTGGTTTCTAAAGTTTGGAGGGTAAAGAGAAAAAAAGGCTTTACAAGAACTTCCCAATTGATAGAAATAACAGAAAATTGTGTCCTTCTTGATGAGGAAGAGTTTGTAGGTCTACTGATATTTGATTTTTTCAGTCTTGAAGAGAGTCTAATATTGGCCTCATCATTGTATAAGTTGTGTAAAACTGTTGGTTTTGTGAAACGGTCTAGAAAATTAAAAATGACCTACCAATTTATGTTCGGGGCAAGATTTTTTTTTTAACACTTGGTAATGTAGGCAAATTTTTTTAAACCACTTCTCTTTAAAACAAAAATTGTCTATTAGTTTTTTAGAAATATATGCATGTGGAAAGCTTTGAAATATTCCATTTCAATGAAGGAGTCAAAAGTTGAAAGGTTTTGTAGTTCAAGGATACTAATGGATTCCCTTGAAAAGAGGTATTTGAAAATTGACCTACAATGTGGAACGAGCTTATGTCCACCTAATCAATTTTTGAAGAACATTTATTTTGAAGAACCAAAATGGAAAGCCAAAATAAAAGAAGCAATTAAGAACATGACAAACSAATTATGGTGTATTCATGAGGTTTTATTACCTACCACAAAGAATATGTGAAACTAGAAAATGGAAAGTGGACAYGGAATTAAATATTTAATAGATAAACAATGAAGAGTGAGTGGAAAAAAGTGACTATGATTTAATTGTTTTAGGGTCCTCAAATCCTTAATAAATGAAGGGTAAAAAAAGAATAGAACATTAATTTCTGAAGAGGCCTCTATCCGTGGTAATGAATGAATGGCAAACGAATTKACTATTCTTGAATTGGTTTTGGATGCCGAAACTCATTAAGAGTAAGTGAAGAGTTCTAGACAAAAATGTTTAACTTGCCTTGGGATGTAATGACAATAAAGTAAAATTTTAGTAGAAGAAAAAAGACTTTCAGGTGAATTTCCAGTGTGGTACAATTGATAGACTATGATAGGTAGATCATTTGAAGGTGTGTTTTCGGTGACTTCCTGTAATTATTCTTCATGAAGCCCTTCACAACAAACCATATTACATACAACAATCTTTATGTGAAAATTGCAAATCATGAACGTCTGGAACTTATATGCATAATTAGATTTAGAAACCACGGTAGGGGTTGCATATATGATATGTTTTGGTTTTAATTTTTAATATGTATTTCAAAGTTTTATCTATATCGTATGATGAGAAGTTGCAAGTTATAAGATTTACACAGTTTTTATTATGAATTAGGAAGAATGAATGAAAATATTCAGGAGGAGTTCAATCACTCTTTTTTAAAAGAAAACAAATTGGACGGTTGTACACCGCGTCATATGCTGAAATAATAAAATAGTAAAATAAATCCATTGTAGCATTGGTAAAAAAAATTGTTAGTCATGATATGCCAAATGAAATTTTATGAACTAGTAATGACTTGGATTAAGTGTGCTTAGAGTGTTTAGAGAATAAAAATAAAAGAAAGTGCTTGAAATACTCTTGCATAATAATGAAGTTCCTACTTGTGCATACATAATTGAAGAGCTACAATTGTGTGGATACATTCTGTAGGTATGTGAAAACTAGATTGTATTCTAAATCGTAGGCCATTTTTGACTAGCAGGGCGTGGAAGGGTTAAGGGTAGGAAGTACAAGGTGGCAACAATTGATTTGATGTGACTACAAGTAGCCACAATCATTAAATGCTATCATGGAGGATTGGAGGTTCATTCTTGACATGTACATATTCAGAAGATTGGAACTCTGGAAACATACTTTGCATGGTAGAACCTAAGTACAAGTACATCCACGATATTTTTTCTCAGGAACAGAGCTCCAAGACAACGACTGCTTGTGTGAAGCTGTAGCACCACACCTTCTTGGATTTGCATTGAATTTTGCAAGATTATGCGCTTGTTCAATTGTTTCAGGTGTTTTCAAAGGTCCTTTTCCAAATTTCTTTTCACTTGTGTTTGTTGTTATCATGCAATATCTTGCTTTCACTGTTTCATCTTCGATACATGCACAGGTTAGTGACGATTTTTTGTTTTTAGGATGTATGCGTGACGCACTTCATTCTATTATTGTGAACTTGTGATATCACCCCTAAACTAGGTACAAATGATGTTCCTTCAAAATATATGCTTTGTGTGGGATGGCCGTTGTTAAGAAAACTGTGTTTTCATAAAAGCCAAACTAGTGCAAGTGAATTTTGGGGATTGCCGAAGTTGGAATTGCCAATGCCCTAACTTGTAGAGTGGCGGAGGCAGGGCTGCAACAACGACTTCAAGGCTTCTAATGAAGTGAGTGACTCTGTTATCTCACTTTGCTTTTTCATTGACAATAAATATGGGTGTTCTTTGCTACACAAATATAACAAGTATAAAACTTTAAAGCAAATCAAGTAAGAGTGGATGCAATTAAGAATTGTCTTCAATCAACTAACAATCAAATGTTACTTGCAGTTAGGGTTGCCTAACACAGACAATTAGGTATAATATTCTTAGGTTAGTGTCAAATACTAATCACATTACGAATTGTTCAAACTTTAGTGATCGCACTAAATTTTCTCTATTATGACCTTTTGTGAGCAACATTGTAGATGCCCTGCACAAGAGGCACACCTTCATTGATCTGTTCAATTTAGAAAGAATCAGACAATGAGATTCGGAGCTCCTCTTTAATGGCAAGATCTCTGTAATCTCTTCTTTTCTAGTTAAAAAGGCAAAGGTTCCAAAATGAAAACCTTAAGAACTGTACAGTAATTGTTCATTCTTGGAGGCTATAGCAAAAAAAACGAGTATAATTAGTGTACATTCAAGGAGGTATGCCAGTTTAACATTGCTTCATGTTGGAGCCAACTTCCTAATTAAGGATCTTTGGTTTCACATATCATTTTCATAGCATAGTTGAAGGTAAAGGAATATTGTGACATTAGGAATTCATAATGGTATTCTAGAGTTCCAGAATTCAATATGAAATGTTTGGGGTATGAATTTCTCTTTACATAAGCCACTTGGTAGTCAACAAATATGAAGGAGAGAAGCATTATTTTGTTAAATCTGAGCAAACACTGGTTAGTTTTTGGATTATATTATAGGCTTCAGAAGGAAAGCCTTACTTGTTCAAGCAAGGTCTGGCTCTCAAGATTGATCAATAGTTTAACTTTTCCATGCTAATGAATGATTCTGCTCTAGCAAGTCTTGGAGCTGCAAGCTTACATTTGAGGATGTGGTGCTCAGCCCTTGCTTAGAACCTTTGCTTCGCACAAACTTCAAAATGATTGCTCCTTCATAGAATGTACGACTCACTTTCAATGAATTTGGTGTGGACCCACAATAAATAAGCTTTCAGGAGATGGAGACAGTAATGTACTTTGTGATTCAAACAGTGAAGCGACACATGAAGTATGAAATTTGTTTTGTATGTGTGATATGTTGAATGTCCATGTAATTATTCAATAAGGACTTGAACATTGCACAATTGGTGGTCCCAAAATGTTCTGAACATATTTGTCTTTCATTGTACATAGGTGAAAGTACTCTCAAATCTAGTGAGTCTGCTTCTTTACAGGATTGCAATCAAATGTCACCAGGTATGTAAGATCTTTAGTTTCATTGTTTTACATCTTTTTTAATTATTCTAAATTGCTTAAAGTAGGATGCAGTCAGAGAATAGGTAGTAAAATGCCCTGTTTTCCTAGGTAGTAAAACGAAATAATCTCCCTGCAGACAACTAGCTGCGGTAGAGTATTCCCCACTCTTGATCGACGCTCCGGAAATTCATTGCATGGATTCTTACCTTGCAATTAAGGACTGGTTCGTAGCATCGATCTATGCCCGAGTATCTGGTACAGTCACCGACAATTATGGATTGGAAAGGAATCATGCCATGCCAGACTGGTGAGGTGTCTTGAAATGTCTGAATGATTGTCTGATTAAGCAAACTTGTTGGAGGCGAGCAATTTTTGGTGGACTTGGGTGGACGCGTGATCCACGCTTCCGCTTCAATTGTTTTGTTTCCATGGTACGTACCAAGTCCGTGAATCCGTTGTCTGCCGATCTTCGATGCGCTCCTCTGCTGTACAGCACGTGCAGTTCAGATTGACAGTACAAACTCGTTGCCGATCGTAGTGCTGCGAGCCGCGTAATTTCCTTAGAGCATTCCCACCCGTCGTGGCCTTTTGCAGGTAGTTCGGGATGATTGTTATGTAGGCCGGTTGCCCTCAAGGCCGGAGCGCCTCGCTCAGAGCATTCCCACCCGTCCTACAAAACGGATGGCCTCTCTCTTGTGGCCTCCAAAATTGCCCCACCCGTCCTACAAAACGGATGACCTCTTAAGAGGCCTTGCTTGTAGGCCATGAGCGGCCTCCAAAACAAGGAGCTTTTGGAGGCCGCATCGTGGCTTCTTCACCATCCTCTAAAACATAGTGAGACAAAATGCTATAAATCCTCCCACTAAAGCVCCCAATCAAATGCACTACTTGAAGCCCTCCCTTGAAATCCTCCATGAAATTTGGAGGGAGGCCGGCCTTTAGGCCAGGCCATGAGCGAGGTGCTCTGGCCTTGAGGGCAACCGGCCTATACAGAGATCCTCCCTACTTGCCTGCAAAAGGCCAGGACGGGTGGGAATGCTCTCATGGCCTGGCCTAGAGGCCGGCCTCCCTCCGAATTTCATGGAGGATTTCAAGGGAGGGCTTCAAGTAGTGCATTTGATTGGGCGCTTTAGTGGAAGGATTTATAGCATTTTGTCTCACTATGTTTTAGAGGCCGGTGGAGAGGCCACGATGCGGCCTCCAAAAGCTCCTTGTTTTGGAGGTCGCCCATGGCCTACAAGCAAGGTCATCTGTTTTGTAGGATGGGTGGGGCAATTTTGGAGGCCACAAGAGAGAGGCCATCCGTTTTGTAGGACGGGTGGAAATGTTCGTACGAGGAATGAAGCATCACCGTGTCAGCGTTCCGGCATTTAGAACATCGAGAGGATGAGTTTAGTTTCTCAACGCAAGGAGGATCAAGTTGAAAGTGATAGTCTTTGGAGAAGATTACATAGAGTCTACCTTCTAAAGGAGGCATCGAGGATAGCACTAGGTGCCTAAGCCTACTTGTCTTAGATAGTAGAATTATCCCCAATAAACTCTTTATTCATGCTCGTCAATTACGACCAGAGTTATTCTGAAGAAGAASAAGCACTAGAAGCTCTGGGGCGATCGGCCTAGGCTGGAGTGAGGTGGTTCAACCCCCATTTTGAACCATCATCCCCCTCTAGATACACTAGAAAAAAATTTAGGGGGCTAAAAATTGAGCCCCCTTTTTGAACCACCATACCGGGCTGAAATGGTTGTGAGGCCCTGTCAGGACGCGCTGTCAATTGCGCTCATTGTTCATACCCTGGTTTGGCCCCCCAGGACTTCTTTAGCCCGGCAGGCCAAAAGCTCCCAAGCTCCCAGTGAAGATTGGTGAGTTCAAAGTATTAATCATAGAGTGTTGTTGCTTATAGACACTAAGATAAAATATCCCTTTATAGGCCAAATGGGAGCAAGCCCGTTGTGGGCAAAATTGTAATGGCGGTGTAGATTCAAGTTTGGAAATGTACACCTTTACAATTTTGCCCACAATGGGCTTGCTCCCATTTTGTCTGTGATGGGAAAGTTTACCTTAAGTGTTCAATGGATGGCTTCATTAGGCACTGTAAGTAGGATGGAAAAAATGCTTTTTTCTTGCAATTTTTTTATTTGTAAATTTCAATATTGTAAATTTGTAAACTTCTAAAACTTTTGTAAAAGTTTCATTTGAAAATTTATATATGTAAAAATTTATAAATTGCAATATTTTATAGCTATATGAACTTTGGTCCTGTAACCATAGTTTGTTGATTTTTTAATTGTATAAAATCACAATAACTTTGGTTTCTAACATGATAGTTAACTCTATAATATACATCTAGGTAGTGGCAAGGAACACCCGAGGAAGGAAAATCATAGAAAAACTCTCTAAGTAGGAGACTAGAAAAGTACACAATCTCATAAAGATAGGTCTTTAGACATTTTAATTTGTAAGAAATATTGGTCCTAAATACCTATCTTTGGGACCAACATTTCTTGCAATGACCCCTACATGGCGTATCTATCTACCTATTCATCTATGATACAAAATATAAATTTTTGTATAAAAATACTTTTCAATGTGCCCTCAAAACAAGCATAAATCTATGTAATTTTAYAAATTTTGTAGAAGTTTTGTTAAAACTAGTCACGTTGGAGAACTTTGCGTTTAAGTAGTGTACGGTAGGAAGGTGCTCACCATTGAAATGAAAATTGAAAAATTGGAGTTCACTGAGGTAGAATGATTCCAATTGTGAAAAATGAAGTGCAAGTTTGGTGTCACCTTGAAATGACTTAAGGTAGCAACATTTGAAAATGACATCCCATGTTCACGAAGACCTAAAAGAAATGGCCTTGAATGAACATTTCTAAACCACCACAATTTTTCACAAGCAACCAATGCTAGGTTAGGAGTTTATTGAAGTAATGAATGAAAGTTGAGACATTTTGTACTTCAAGAGACAATGTCCATTCAAGGTGAGTTTAGTGTTCAAATAAGTGTAGGCTTGCCTATGATTGCTTCAACTTTGAAAATTTGTACAATATTACTAGAGTGTCATAAAATTACAAAATCACTTTGGCTGCACTTCTCATGAATTTAGTAATAACCTCATCAAATTTTGTTCTTCATTCAACCTTTGCGGGAGTGGAACTAAAAAAAAGTGCCTCTTTTTTTTATGTTTACAAAAATAACTTCCATAACTTATGCCGAATATGACCTTTGTATAGGGTATGACACACAAAAACAGTCGGGGTGAACTTAGCCCCCTCGCTCAAACCCTCCAAGTACAAATTTAGAATTTGCAAATTTAATCATGCAAGGAAAATTTAAAAAATTCAACATTTTTGCAAGGTGCTAAGCGAGGGGGTCAAGTTACCCCATCCCACAAAAACCATATGAAACTTTTATCCACTAATGATATTTGTCTCAAAATAATTGTCCACAATTTAGTTGCTATTCTATTGAGCCAATTTCATTAACCATGTTGTGAAAAATAATAATTATGAAAGGTTCTAGATTTCATACCCCTAGAACCAATAAAAAAACATCTTATGTGTTCATTAAAACTTGAATAAAATTAGCTACAAGAAAGTATTTTTCTGACATACTCAAAACTATCTAAAAAACGCCTCACATTCAAAGTGAACAATCATTTGGGGATGGAGGGAGCCCTATTTTAAAGTTTCTAGAAACTGTGACACTAATACACTAGTGTGCCTTGTGCCAATGCCACGACCAAAATATAAGTAAAAGTTTTTATTTTTATTTTTTTATATTTGTGATTCAACCTTTGCAATTCAATAACACTCACATCAAAGGTTCAAACGCTATGAAATTGGCACAAATAGAAGCTCTATGCACCAAAGAGTGCAAAGGTCATTGTTTTGTGGTGTATAGACCCCGATGCAAAATTATAATTTTTCAAAATAATGGTAAAAGGTAATTTCATTTCATTTTCCGTTTCATAAAAACCTTTGAAATTCAATAACTTTCACACCAAAGGTCCAAATGCCACAAAACAAAGTCCGTGCACTCATCCTTGCAATGAGCTTTTGAGCATGACCAAGAGCATTGTCAATATGCTTCAAAGTTTGTTAGATCTTAGCTTATCAAACAAAACAAACAACCTATCTTAAAAATATAGATTGATTATACGGATTTGCAACCAAATTTTGTGTTATTGACCTTTGTATAATGTGACAAACGTTTTGCGTCCGATGAATGATAGAGAATTAAACTATATAGCACATAAGTGCAACTCTTGAGTCACGGAATTAGGGGTGGAAAGACAATATCATCTACAGTACTTTGACTTCCAATGAGTACTTTTGAATTTTTTTAATCTAATGATTCCCATGGTATCAAAATTGATGATTTCCAYGGTCACCATTCCATCCTTCAAGGGTTAATTTGTCTTTGTGGGGGTAGTTGGGTTCACGGAGTTCTTACCGTGAAAATACAGGTGTCGGCCAACCAGCTGGGTTGCTGAAATTCATGTCAGTATACACGAACATGTGATGTGGCCGACACATAAATTAATACCAAAAGTGGCGCCTTTTATATATCCCTACTGAGTTGTCAAGAGTCCCGTGAGTCCCATGACTCTCATGAACTCCTGTCTAAAGGCGATCAAAGAAGATCAATGGCCGAAAACATTTAAAGTGTTGCTTCCTCGTGTTGTTGTGGGGATACTTTAATTTAGGTTTGGGTTGAATTGGCCCCTTCGCTCGGCCCCTCCAAATCTTTCTAGGGGTGCAAGTAAAAAAAGAACTACTTTGGGCTTGATTAATGTACCTTTTACACCCCTCTAAATTAATTTGGGACCTCTGATTGCAAATATGAATTCAAAATTTGCAGAATTTTATCACGTGCAAAATTTCAGCATTTTCCCAGAGGATTGAGTGAGGCGGGTTATTTCATTCCAGCCTATCTAAGGGCCTCCTGCCATGTAAGTTGGGCCGGCTACATTGATTGTCTTGCTGGCCTCGGTGAGTAGAGAAGTAGGATTTCAAGGTTCACCAATACTAGTGGACAAGTCCACTAGTTGGGAGATTGGTCAACTTAAAGGGAAGCACTACATGTGGAATTTTTATTCAATTTCTCCCCACCCACTAGGTCTATATAGCAATACAATTTCTTATTTGACATTGAGGTTTCCCCGGGGAACTTTGCCTGTCTAGTTCACATGGCAGGAGGCCCTAAATTATTTACTTAGAAGAGCTCCATTGCATCAATGTAGAATGGAAAGTGAAATGGTTTTCACAAAGTGATGTGGCAGGCTAGTTGTTGTTCCTTTTCCCTTCTTCAAAAACAGTTGCAGTACAATCTACACTTCACTCCTCGACAAGAGCATATCCAACTTGTTTTACATCATCAATAACGTCATGAAAGAGAATGATTCCTCCATTGATAGACAAAGTGGTTATGTGACCTCTTCCGTGGGCGTAAAAGACCTCAAAAGTGGATGGAACATTGTAGTATTGTCCAAGAAAAAATAGAAAGCCTTTAGTAGTGATGCAATAAGGAGCCTGAAAGTGTTGCCTTTCTGCCACAATATCAATYGTGCCTTTTGTTTTAAGTGTGTAGTGTAAGGGTTCTTATGTTTTTGTATTTTGAACGCATAAAGAGGTAGAGGTACCATGAGGCTTCACAATGCGTTCAAAATAATTTTGATTTTAAAATTTTAAAATTTTCATACCTCTCTCTCTCTCCCCCCCCCCTTCCCCCCTCCCCCCTCCCCCCTCCCCCCTTCTAATTTTGAGAAACCACTTTAATTGACAATCGATAAGGGACAAATAGCCGTATTCAATAGCCGTATTCAATAGCCGTATTCAATAGCCGTATTCAGTAGCCATATTCAGTATTGTATCCATATTTATATCCGCATCTTGTATTCACTACAGATTTATATACTATATCGTATCCATATCTTGTATTCATTTCTTATTTATGTCCATATTTATATTTGGATGACTCAAATCAAATCTCACAAAATCAACAATTTGTGATTTTTTGAAAAATCAACGACGATTTTTAAGGTAAGCATTTTAAATAAAAAACAGTCAATGGCTTGTAAATTTTTTGAGAGAAGGAGGGGGGCAACTAATGCAAACTAGGAGGTACCTCTCTTTTGGAGGGATAGTGGAGCTACTATTACAATACAATGCAATAGTACTTCAAGCATTTCATGGTGAGCGAAGAGGGATTGACCCCCTCGTGACCCCTATGATTTTCCCTTGGAAAAAACACTAGAATTTTTTATTTACCACCCACAATGTGATTTGGGCTCTATGGGTCCTGTAGAAAATCCCTTCAAAATATCTTGCAAAGCATATTACCTTCCCAACATGGAAAGGACCATTGCATGGTTAAATGATTACATCTAAAATTGCACAAATAAACAATTCAACATGATTGTTACTAATATATTGAAAGATTTTTTGTGGTGTCTTGTTGGTAGTTTAAAGGGGATTCTAGGTTATGGCTTAGAATGCATTTTTTGGACACAATATGAATAAAATACAAATATTCAAAATGCTAAAAATCGGTCTTTTGACTACCAACATTAGACTTTTATAAAAAGTGGGAGTATATCTCAGATAGGAATCCTAGCAAGAATCTAGAGTGGCTAAATTTAAAAAGTAGTCATAAATTAAGAGTAGTTCCCTTACACAATGTTATGGATTGCAAAAGCAAAATACGGGTTGTCACACCTTCTCTAAATTTGAAATTTTTACGAAAAATGAAAAGCTGTGGAGAAAATGAGAAATCCAATACAAGCTACAAACCATGAAGAAGGTGTGACATCCCTTTTACAACTCGAGGAGAATGATAGTGGTAAATTAAATACTGAGATTCATCACAACACTGGGAATAGACAATGCACGGGCAGAACGAGCAGGCAATGTGCAACGGGAGCCGAAGGCGCCAAGTGGAGAATGTAAAAAAACGGAAATGTTGAAGCAGGTTGAAGGAGAGACGATGAACTAGTGTAAAATTCTTCGGAGAAATCTCCTTTAAGCCCATTATGCAATTCCGGAGTAGAAGAATGACCATTCTCAATCTTCAAAGAATGGGGCCTCTGTAAGCCACAAAAAGCTAAAGTAAGAGGTCCATAAATTGCTCAATTAACTCCTAGAACTATATTTTGTGGAGATGAAAATTCTTTGAACTACTTTTCAATACATTTTCATTGAAAGACAAGTGGAATTGACATCTAACTCAAGTCATTTCATTTGTTTTGGAACTTTGTGGAATTGATTATGAAATTATGAAGTTGAACTGGCATAGGGCTCTAAATTTGTGCACCTCCAAAAATGTACATTGAAGGCTACAAAAAAGCAACATGTACAAACAATCAACATTTGAAGAGGTGGGTGATTTTAGAGCCTAAGCACATTTAGAACGTCCTATCCTACCTTAAACCATAAACGACGTTGAGGCCATTTTCTCGATGAATGGGAGAGCATCTTTTTGTGTAGAACAAAAATGCAACTATTCATCTTTGGAACTAGGGGTGGAAAGGGAAGATCTTCTACAATAATTTAACTTCCAATGCGTACTTTTGAAATTTTTATTAAACCAATGATTCCCACGATGTCAAAATGCATGGTTTGCACAATGACTAGTCCGTTTTTTGAGGGTTAATGGGAGTAGCACCACGTCCCTATTCTCTCGAGATTGAGAAGGTGGTGAAGAAGGTGTGCCTCCGCGCTAATGTCAAAGCACAAGATTCAACGGTGAAGATGAAAGCAAAACTAAAGCTATCCTATCCACCGTACCTATGAGTTGCCGTAATTTAAAGTTCCATTGCCATCATCAAGCACTTGGGGAGTGTCATTCCTTTGATTCCCCGAACACTCTTTTGGCTTCCAGTGGGTGACTTTGGTTGACTTGGAGATCCAGGCCCAGCACGAGTCCATCTGAAGCCAAGCGTACAGGACACAAAAAATACTGTAAGGTAGACTGCTCTTAAAGCGACCATTTGAGGGCTGATTGCATTTTTCAGTAAATTTTCCTAGGAAGGAAAAAGGAATTGGCATCTAACCCAAGTCGTTTCATATTTTTTGGACCTTCCAGGAATTAGTTACAAATTTTTGAAGTTGTAATTAATGCAATAGTCACTAAAAGCGACCACCTCCTGAAATGTACCTTTTTTGGTACATTGAAGAAAGCAAAATGTACCTCTGCATCATGATCGTTTTTAGAGCACATGCGCTTTAGGAGCAATCTACCTTATTGAAATTAGGTTGCCCCTCACTCATTTATTGACATTTGACATTAAAATAAATATTTTTAGTTATTGTACAGTACAAGAATGCACTACTTTTTTGAATTAGGTTTTGTTGTAATTGGGACTCATGAATCTCCATGTGTACAAATGGGAATATTTTTAGAAATATTTGTTGAGAGACTTAGAATGATGGCTAGTATAGTAAGTTTCTTGATGTTAGGCAACCTAGCGGGTGAATGCAAGAAAGACCAGTATTATTTTGTGTCACAATTCAAATTGTGGAGTTTCCATCCACTATAACTTTTGAAGTATGAGACCAATTGACTTGAGAATTTTATTGGAGATGTCTTGCTTGATAACAATTAGATTCCTTATTTTTTAGAAATTTTAAAAAATCATTTTATATTTAAATTTAGCTAATTTGTCACGTTTTGCAGTTTAGAGGTTTTTAGTACTAGGGAGTGCCCAAAATTAATGATCTAGAGCTGAAATTTTTGTGGTCTATTTCCACTCTAGGTGGGCATACATCTGCCAAAGGGAATCTAAAAAAACATTATTTTATGTCCTCTACATGCGTGCTAACAGGGGTCTCTTGCGCACGCACTTCTGAACATTCAAGATGGTTTCAAGATCATTATTTTGGTGAAATCTCTTTATCATAAAGTTCTCCCAAACTGCCAATTTTTATTTATTTTTTAAATTACATTTCCTATTTTCTACAAATTAAAACATCAAAACACCAATTTTCATGAAATTTTGCACATTTCTAGTTCTCCTACTTAGAGAATTTTCCTACGCTTTTCCTTCATAGGGTACCTTCTTCTTATAGGTGTATACATTAAGTATATTTTCCACATTTTTTTAAAATTGTTTTTCTATTTTTACAGTACTCCCGAAAAAAACATGAGTACTATGTGAGTACTATGCCAAATGCTACAAAAACGGGGGGGTCTTTCTTGCAATCACCTCCTAATTGGTAATGCAACCTAATTTCACTATTTTGTGTAGTTAAAAAATCCTTTTTTCTCATGGATTTCTATCAAAAAGTGTTTTGTTAATGTGTGATTAGTGTAAGGGAAGTTTTTGGAGCTATCCTTGAAATTTGCCCCCTCTTTGTAGAAGGAGTTTTCAAATTTTTTCTTCTTCCAAGGGCACACATTGCATTCTCTCCTCCTTATCAAAATCTCGTGGTTCAATATCAAATTCTTGTTGGACACTTTCCTTCAACTTCAAATCTGCAAAGGTTTCTCCTCTTCCAAAGACATGTGGATTTTGAGACTAAAATATAAAGTACATTACATTTGAAAGACACTGACGATGGAGCAGGGGCGAGCCCCCATAACCAACCCCTAAAGCACTACCCATCTTGTTCAAGAACATGCCCACCTCCAGCACCTTGGGTATTAACCTTGGATTTGAAATGGCAAGCGCTAAAATCTCACAATGTTATGAAGCAGGTAGCAGGGTAGCTAAATATCCACCTTTTTATTTTGGCACATTGGTTGGGTGCTAGTCCTACTAATTTTTTTGTAAGATTTTGGATCCTCCATTTTCACACTCCAACCGGTTATTATTCCAAAGGCTCCCGCTAACAATGAACTCATTTCTTGAATTGGGTCACTCACGTCATATTGCTAGATATTAACCCCTAAATGCCCAAGGCCTTTTTTGAGCTTCTAAGAATTTGCTCTACATTGAACAAAAATTCAATATTTTGATCACATGAAACAATTGCTTTTGAAATGTAACCGCACAAATTCAAACTAGACATGCTAGAGATCACTCAGGAAAAGAAAAGACAACAATATTAATCACTTATGGATTGAAAGGTTATAATGCTTGATCACAAGGGCGTTAAAGTTGCAAAAGTGAGTCGAAGTCTTTCAATCCTCTTTACAAAAGTCAAATCTAAAAAGTTGGTCACCAAAAAAATATGAGGTTGAAGAGCCTATTTAGAATGCATAACTTCAATCAATTTATGGCTTCTCAAAGTCTACTATAGATTTTTTTAAAATGAATTCCTAATGTTTTTTTTTCTCCAAGCTTTAGTGTATTTGAGGCTCATAAGTTCCAAGCTCCCTCAACACTACGAAAAGTCAAGATTGCAATGGACACCCTTGTACTAGTCTTTCTTGCATTCACCCTTCACTAGGCACACTATCATACGTGTAGGTCCGTTTTGGAAATAACCAAAGAAAATTTTGAATATGTCAAAAAAAATTATAGGATTATACTTTGAAAATTTGAAAATTTTAATTATTGCCAATTTTGAATACCCCAAAACTTATTCTTGAGAAAATGTAGAAAAAGTAAAGCATTTGCGCATGAATAGAAAAAAATAATCCAAAATTGGGAGTGTTGGAAAAGTAGGAAGAGCAAAGTGCCAGAATCCAAGATTCAAAAGAAAAGCAAGTTGCTGAAGTGTGCAAATCCTAAAATTAAAATATTTCGGCAGCAAGGTACCAATTTGTGGCGGTAAATTATAAACCGTACTAAAAAAATACAAGGCGGAAGATGCCGCTGGCTCTGACCGTAGACCAACGATCAGTGACCAATGCCAAGCGCAGAGCCGCAGACAAGGAGAAATTCACGTCGAGGGAGTCAATGCAGCGAGCCGCGCCGAAGTCGCCGGCCTGCACGAGGGGAGCCTTTTCTGGCGCAAGCAAGCAACTTGCAATGTCTGTAGCCTACGCACACGCTGTCTTTATAGCCACTCAATGATCGATACCGCTACAGTACGTCACATAATCAAACTAAAAAGTGTCTGAAGTAGATCGAATATATATTTATGGAAACCAGTGACGATATGGTGTGTAATTAAGTGTGTTGCCTCGATCTGGATCGTCGAAGGAGAAGGGGAGGAGTCAGATTGGCATTCATAATTACATTGCAAGATCTGTGCTGAAATTACATAATTCATAATTCATAATTCATAATTACATAACTACATTGCAAGATTTGTGCTGTTGTGCATCGAATTGTGCTGAAATCTGAGTAGGAACTTACTCGGAAATAGAGCTACTGCTAAGACACAGAGCCTCTCTCGTAAGATAGCTGCTTGAATTCTTGCATATCTTAATTATCAGCTTGGTACTTATTAAGCTTACATGGTGAATTTCGTTAAATTGGCGGTAATATTGCGCCAAAAGCGGCGTTTTTGGTGCCATTTCAATGAAATTTTGTGCTTTTTTATTGGAATGCCGTGTCATTTCTAACATATTTCCTGCTATCTGGATGAAATGCCAAAGTACCGTAACACCGCCATTTTAACAAAATGCACCATTTATTCGCAAATCGGAAGCTGAACGCTGAGCCTCCTCCAATAGGTACTGTAGAGATGAGAGCGGAGGTGCGCTACAACTTACCTCGCAAATGGTCACGTGGTCTGCACAGCCACCGAGGGTGACTTCAGGTTAACTACACTACTGTAGTAGACCATCGTATGTTGAACACATATAAAGCGACGACTAGAGGGCTTTGAGTACTTGTTTTTTTGGAGATCGAAAATCGCTTGGGAAATTTGAAGTTGGGTGGAGTGCTGCTCAGGCAAGGAGATACAGTACCTCGTGTAGGGTCTACTTAAAGAATTAATGTACTCGAGATGTACGTTTCAGTAGGCTCTGTTCTTGTACTTAATAAGAATTAGCTAGAATTGCAAAGGACCCAGATAATTACTGTTGTATTTTCGTGCCAGTGGTGGATTTAGTCCGAGTACAACGACATTAGAGATTGACTGGGCCGAGGTTGCGATTAACGTCGACTCTGTTTCGACTAGCGTGGATCATAGTACGTTACAGATTCTGAAGTTGGTGTCTGGATATTGCAATCGCAAGTATTTTGTCGGTGTTAGCTCAAGGTTAACCAATTTTGAGTGATATTCGAGGTAGTTTGTGATCGAGAGAAAGTTAGAGTGCTGAATCGCAGTGAGACCTCACGATGTTTGTTACAATTATAGATTTCAGTCATTTCAAATTGTTGCAGGTTGGGTTGCCAGATTTGCTAGCTGAAACGTCTTTCTTTCGAGCTGTAGCAGTTCGAGTTTTTAGAGTTTGGGGCACTCAATTGAACGTCACACTTTCGGTGCTCTGAAAAACGCGACCGATTTTTTACAAACATAAACTTATGAGTGTCCATATGCTTGTGTGGAACCAAGCTAGCAAGGCCCTTAGAAAACGTCACCATATTGCCTCAAATCTTACAAGGTCGGACGAACCACTTAAACTAGTCGGGACTGAATTCATCTCCTGACACAAACGTCGTCAMTTGGTGTAGTTTCAGGACGCGCTTTGGCAGTATCCAAGGTGGTTGCTCTAGCTGCAACGTAAATCTACAGGAGGCTTAGCCTAGGTTTCTAGAGCTTGGAGCAGTTGAGCATCCCAATCTCGATCGGAGCTCTAGGTGAATTGCGCCCATACTGTTACAAGATTGAGGTTGTTCTTTTGGATACTCTGAAACGGAAATTCTAGACAATCCTGGTTAATTTCCTCGAGCTTTGTGGAGTTGAATGTCTCGATCTCGAACGGAGCTCTAGCTGAATTGCGCCATTCTTCTTCCGAAATTGAGKTTTTTCGCTTGATACTGGTATTCCGAGCTGCAGTACGTGATTTCTGGTTGCGATGAGTTCGTCGAAATCATCGACGGATATGCTGAGCCAGCTCWCGAACGTGCTCCCCACGGGGACGTTCCTGGTGTTCCAGATGCTGGCGCCGTTGGCGACCAACAACGGCAATTGTGGTCACGTTGAGATCGTGCTCACCACCATCACGCTAGTCCTCTTGGGAATGCTCTGCGTCGCGTCCTCATTCTCGGATAACTACACAGCGGACAACGGGACGGTGTACTACGGGATCGTCACGCCCTGGGGACTCTGGAACCCCAATTTCCGACGGGTCATCGTGTCAGCCAATCCGAGCTCCTACTACAAAGGTGCGAACTTAGAACCTCTTGCTTGACGCCGTCAATGTGATGGTGCATGAGCTCTGCTCCTGACTAGTTTGGAAACCTAAAATCTAGAACACCAGTCCTAGTTTGTGCTCCTGCGCGTCACAGTTTGGGCCCGTAAGAGCTGATGCATGTTTTTTGCTCTCAGAGATTAGAAACCTAAATCTATACTAACTGTACCAGTCCTAGTTTGTGCTCTTGAGTGTCACAGTTTGGGCGCTCTTGATTGCACCGATCAAACGAAATTGAGAGTTCGTAACTTACATATTCAAGCACGCTGCCCAAGATTGCAGTTATGCTACAGTGCTTCAATGAGTGAGTGGGTGTGACAATAATTTACCGAAGTCACAGACGTCACGGAGAAATCAGTGGCGTTCCCAATTCCACCGTGTTTTAAGACGAGGGAGTGTCGATAGATTCCTCTCCACCATGTGCGTAAGAGGCAGCTCATTTCGAATCTCCTGTGTGGAAAACGTACTTAGCGGGTACATGGTCCCACAATTTGTGTGAGACCATGTAGCCAGYGTGTACATTCTTCACGCAGCCTGGGATTCAATTTTAATCTCGTCTTCACAGTTGATTGCCAAACACTACTAATACGAAATGCATTGATTGAGTCGGGTGTGAAACGCCTACATGGCCCCAYCCTGTTCAAATACAGAGCTACACTGGAAAACTAGAACTGGTATCCATTTACATTCACATTTACTATTTGACGAACTGGTTTCTAAATGTGAAGAACTGGATCATGTTTTAGGTTTAGATATCTACAAATAATTTGACGAACTGAACGTTACTTTGCAATTCGGGTGCACTTGTGTGAACAAATATTTTCTGTATCGATGAGCAGATCCTGACGAGAAATACGTGCTGGAATTGGACGACTTCGTGACCGCGGCGATCTCGGTGGTGGCCCTGACGACCATTTCCTTGTTGACSGCGCCGGTGACGACGTGCTTCTACCCAAACATCTCCGACTCCATTTTGAAGACGGTCCCCATCCTCGTGGGCCTGGTGGTGGCCGCCGTCTGCGCCTTCGGCACCACTCCTCGCAACGGCATCGGATTCGCCCCCTTGCCACCCAGAAAAGCGACGAAGACGACAACACCACCATCACCGCTCGCAGCGGGCGCTGCAATGACCTCGTATTCGCCGCCACGCCACCAACAAGTTTGATTACTTGTTGGTCTGCAATTAAAGCTCATCTCACTATGATTTGAAAGTTTGACAGAGGTTTACTTTCGTTTTCAAAAATTCTGCAGAAAAAAGGATTCATTGGATTCTTGTTATGCGAGTTCAGTGACGACTGRCTGAGAGATGGTGTGGGTGATGAACCCAATGTCGGTTGTTCATCGATCACAAGTGCCACAAGGAGGTGAAAATTCAGGAAACAACTGCTGTTGTTCCGGGTGAGTGCTACCATATGAATGTGGAATGTGGAGTGTAGAGCTTAGAGCGAAGAGCTTAGGTTTGGTGAGCATTGAGCTTGTTCTTAAAGGTTATTTTTTTTTTAAAACATAGGTACCTTTGGAAGGTGTAAGTAGGTACCCTAGAACAATTAAAGGTATCCTACAACATACATGTTCTATAACCACCAAAGGTGGTCCATCCGTCCATGCTCTTCGGTCCTGCTAGACTATGCTCATATAATAGCTTCCTTCTTGTTGTTCCTAAGATTGGTGGAAAGATGGTGTTTAGTGCATTGGAAATTGGTGGACTTTTCGAGTAGAATCTCACAATAGGAGAGAGTTTCAGTTGTTTGCATTGATTTCCTTAGTTCCATATAACATTGTTAACTAGCCTAAACCATTCTTCCTTTAGAGATTGGGATAATCCTCTCTTGGGATTTTTGGGAGTGAATTCAATTTAATCTTTAGAAAGTCATTGAATGGTATGACGGTGGAGATGGGAGAGRGTTAGTGGATTAGGAAGTTGCAATGTAGGAGATTCTTGCTTTGGAGGGAAGCAAAAAGGCCCCAACGTTGGCTAATAATGTTATGAGACTTCAAGGTGAACCATGTACAATGTATTTTGTTGTGTTCCTAGTACTGAGGGGATTTGCACCTAAGCAAAAATTTGCACCTGAGCGTGATTGATTGATTGATTTCATGATAAGCAGATTTTGATGATGTGTCCAGGTTGCATATCCATATCATTGTTGACAAATTTAGATTTGGGATCTTCGATGAATAAGGTAGGAGCTCCCAATGGCGTTCGTGCACCTAATGACATTAGTTTCTACACATGATGATAGTCATTTCAAATGCTAAATGTACATAGACTGTAGGTAGCTTATTTTTTTACCTACATTTATGTTTTAGAATCAATACCTTACATAGAACCTGACGCCATCAGGTGCATGGAGGCCATTGGGTGCTCCTACCTTAGAAGAAAAGATGAGGGTTCCTTAGAAAAGTGAGTATCTTGGTAATCTCTATTTTCTTATGGTTAATCCCTTAACATGTTAATCTTTTTTTTTTCAATTTTAGCACATTCTTGCTTGTTTTTGGCTATATCTTTGTATAGATATATCATATATATGGCGGATTTTGTTAAAATGGCGATATTCCTTTATTTTGGTGTTTTTTACAATTTAAACCGCGTGGTATGAAATCTAAATCCGTCATAGATTTTTGGAATCTATACATGTCTTAGATTTTTGAGATCTATAACTATCTTATATGTTTTAGACCGCACGGTCTGAAATCTAATTACATCATAGATTTTTGACATCTCCAAATGTTGTCGATGACTCAAAATCTATACTTGTCCTACATTTCACTTAAGCAGTTCAAACTACAAGGTTGAAAATGGCACATGGAATACCACCACTTTAATGAAATTTTCCATATATGAATAACTGCACTTTCATGAAATTGGCCATAAAAAAGTTTTTATTAAAAATTCAAGCATTACATTGGATATATGTAAGCTAGTTGGACAAAACAATGTTTGGAAGCTCTTTGTTTGTCATTTAAAATATGGGCATTGGAGCACTTAACCTCTGAACATCTAAAGAGTCTACTTTGTTTTTTTTAGAACTCAAGAAGGCTCTACCGGCTTCATAATTTTAAATTTTAGCATGATTTTCTTAGGAGTTAAGATGGATGCTAATCATCCTAATTTGCATGTGAAGCTTTGATTCATGTTATTTTGATGAACATTACAAAAGTTTGAAGGTTTTTGAATTTCAAAATCAAAGTGGGTAGCTAAAAATGTATTCTAAAAAATATTAATTAATTTTTTTTATTGTATAGATTGATACATTGACAAACAATATTGTGTACACTTTGCACAAACTCATCGTTAATATATGACAATTTTTAGGCTCTTCTTGAAATTTGAAAATTGGACATGATACTGGGTCATTGCAAGAAACACATGTACTATTCTCCGTCACAAACAGTGTAGCTCTCTTGTAATCTTCAATAACTTTTGAAGCTTAAACCCCATAAACTTGAAATTTTTATTGGAGATGCTTAACTTGATGATAATAATATCTTTTATTTTTCAAAAAATTTAAAAAATAAATTTACATTCAAAAATCATTTTTGCTAATTTGTCACACTTTGAGGTTTAGACGTTTTCACTATGTTAGGAGTCTCCAAATTTAATGATTTGAAGCTGAAAATTTTATGGTATATTAACACAGTAGGAAAGCATAGACCTATCAAAGGGAATCTAAAAATTTATTAATTTATGTCCTCTACATGAGTGCAAATAGCACTTCCATTGCGCACAATTTCAAAACATTGATGATGGTTCTAAGACTAGTTTTTGGTGAAATCTCATCACCATCAATTCTTCCCGAATGGATAATTTTTAATTTATGAAAAAAATTCTTTTCCTATTTTTTACAAATTAAAATGTCAAAGTACCTATTTTCATGAAAATTTTCACTTTTCTAGTTCACCTAGTTAGAAAAAATTCTATGTTTTTCCTTCCTAGGGTACCTTCTTCTTAAACGTATATACATTAAACAAATTTTTCATGTTTTTTTAAAATTGTTTTTCTAATTTTAAAGTACTCCTGAAAAATTATGAGTACTCTGGCAAAAGTGTACACAAAATGGCAAGTGTTTCTTGCAATTGTATGCAAAGTTTTACTGTTTTATGTTACATTAATAGCAAGAAAGTATGCAACAAAGTCAAATGAAAAACTATGCACAAATACTTAGTTTTGTCCAAATTCACTACAAAATGTTTAATAATTGGTCTAGTAGCCTCTACTCTTCAATACAACAATTGTTCTTTGGGGGCATGCTCTTATAAAGCGCTAGGCAATCTTCTTCACTAAAATTGAAATACATAGAGCATAGACGCTTTCATAATTCTTGAGTTCCTTTAAGAGGCATTGTAAATTTGTTTAAGCATTGTTTTAGAACTATCTAGAAGTATCAATAAGTTTCAAACATGAAGACTGGGTAGGCCATTGAAGAAATTAAAACGATTCTGATGCCAACCACTCTTGCTTGAATGCTTGGAATCATTATCATGTTGAAAAGCCAACCTACTTGGATCAAAATTGTAATTTTGTATAGTAGACTACAAGAAGTTTTCTATTATAAATTTGTACAAGTGCCTAGTCATCCTACCTCAAATCTCGTACCATGCTTCCACCTGGCTTCCACCACAAAAGTTGTCATACATCACAAAACATCACAAATCGCCCCCCGTGCTTCATGGTCTAAAGTATATGTTGTAGTCCAACATGTTTACCATCTCCATCCAACACTATAATCTACCCATCTAAATTAACCTATATATCTTTGTTTTTTTGTTGAAAATCACTTGTTTCAAATCATCAACAATCCAATTCTCATACCTTTGATTGAACCTCAAGAATGAAAGATTGAAATGTGGTTGGTTCTAATGCAATTGTGCATCCAATTCAACCTTTTACAAAACAAACTTCAATTTGATGTCAAACAATGATGTACCTCTTCAAAATGAAGTTGTTTTGATGTATGAGATGTAGTTTCAAGTTGACATTTATTAACGAGAATGAAACAGTGCCTCTTCTCTTGGTGTGTAAGAAAATTTGAACGCCTCTTCTTTGTCTTTCAATTCCTCTCCCTACATCGTTCTTGAGGTGCACTATAGAAGATTGTCTCATGTCCAAAGAAGTGACAAATTTTTGTCTAAATACACCACTCTAAAGCTACACAAAAGTTTGGTCCTTTTGCTCTTGTGACAACGGTGGAATAGGGCCCTAACCACATAGAAGAGATACACATATCAAAAAATGACTAAAGGCCCAGGGTGTTTTCAGGCTAAAAAACATCATTTCTTTTGAAGTATTGTAGGTCTAAATGTCAATAAGGTATAGAAATCTGAACTGTACAATCTTGTAGAGTATGTGTTGTAGATGATGTGCATCAAATTTGAAGTCATCTGACCATATAGATTGAAAGATTATAATGTTTTACTATTGAAAAAGGATGCTAAAATTTTCCTAAAAACACATTTGGAGGTCAAATGTGATTTCTAAACCTACTCAAATGAAAAAAGTTCAATCTGTAAAGTGATTCAAAAATAGCATACACATACATTGGTGAAAGAAAATAGCATTCAATTGCCTCATTGTGTTTGCAAAATGGATTTGAAATGTCAAAAAAAAGTTGCAAAAAATACATCCATGGCTAAACCTCCTTACACTAAAATGCTTCTCAGTCACTCAAAACTTCTTGGATTGATATAAAATTGTAGCCATACAAACTAGACTAGAATACACAACTTTTACAACAAAAATGATTGGAAACCGACATTCTATGAAGAAGATACAAGCCTCCAAAGTTCATTGTAATACAAAAATCTCTAGATTTTGAACTTCAAATTGCTCCCAAATATTCAAAACAACTTGGATTGACAAAAAACTTTTACCACAATAACTAGACTTCAAGGGTAACATAACCCAACAAATTTGATTGAAAACAAACTTTTGATGAAGGAGATACAAGCCTCCGAAGTTGCAACCATCAAATGCAGTTTGGTGAACTCAAATTGAACCTGTGAACTTTGATTGACTCCCAAAACATCTGTACATCTTGGATTGACCTGAAAATTTTACCACACAAACTAGAAAAAAGAGCGCAAATTTTCCAACAAGTTTTATTGAATTCAAACATCGGATGCAAAAGTTACAGCACTTTGAACTAGACTTTTAGACTGAGAGGACGCTTTTAGTCCCCTGGGGCGTTCAGGGGTTAAGCAAGATTGGAAGGGAGATCAAAATTAGAAAAGAGCAGTGCTAATGTTGGTAGACTAACAACAGAAGGTGTTGAATTGTACGAAGTAGTGGAGCCTTAATGACATTGAGGTACTTTATATTCAGAAACCCTCATTCCTTTTTGCTATTTTTGTTTCACATTTATGAATTGTATTGTATGGATTCATGCTTCATAATGGCCTTGTGTTCATGATTTAAATTGATTAGAAATGACTATCAAAGTCAGATTTTGTTAAAACACACATAATTTATTTTCTAATTGTATCTACTCAAAAACCTTCAAACCATTAACCTTTGATTAAAGCTAGGTGAAAGTTATGAGGAGTTTTATTTTGTGGGCAACAAGGGAGAAACATCATATAATGTTGTCTTTCACACTCAATTTTGAAAATTCTCAAATAAGAACAATAATAAAATATATAAATTGTTTACTAGAACATTTTCATCATGAGAATTAACATTTTTCAATTTTTGTAAAAGTTATTAGTAGTTAAAAAGTTTTTTCTTTCGTTCAATACAACTTTCGTTTATAATTTTTTTGAAGATGAATATGAATTTTTTTCTATTAAATAATTTTTTATATATTCTCAAACCATTTTTCAACATATTGACTCACAAGTCATAGGGCATATATATACTTTTTCCAAAAGATTAAAAAAACAAACCTTCTCATTTGAGAAGAGCTTGAAAGAACTACATTTTGAAGTCTAGGCAAAATGAACTTGCAATTGGTGAGGATATTCCCTCTAAAAATTTGACATGATGTACTTCAGCAAGTCAACCAAAAGTTCTTAGAAATAGATTTGTTAAAAAAATAAATATAGAATTATGAAGATTTTAACCATAGAAGGATGGGAGGTCACCATGGAAATCATCCTTCTAATACCATGTTTACCATTTGCTTAAAAAAACTCAAAAGCACTCATTGATGGTCAAACTTCTATACAAGACCTACCGTTTCCACACAAAATTCCAAAGATAAACCTTTGCACTTTACTTACACAAAGAGATTTTTGTGTCATCTGTTAGATATTTAGGGCCTCCTTCCATGTGCACCTAGTTACCAGTGACGCTCACCGGTGATAAATCAAATGGGCGTCCAGTGTTTATGGAACTCCCATCTAACTGATCATTGATGGGCTTCATCGGCAACTAATTGCACATGGAAACCCGCCCTTAGTGTCTACAACAACTATTACTAATACAATTAACCTTGCTTTGGGGACAAATATTTTGAAGCAATTTTGGGCCTCTAAACACAAAAAAATTAAAACTTTTGGACTTAACCCTTAAACCCCACGCAAGTCATTGTGAAAATCATGAATTTTGATACCGTGAGAATCATTGGTTTAAAAATATTCAAAAGCATGCATTGGAAGTCAAAGTATTGTAGAAGATCTTCCCTTTTCACACAAAATTCCAAAGATGAATAGGTGCAATTCTATCCACTTCACATAAAGATGCTCTCTCATTATCCCCTAAAGTCCCAAGGCCTTTTTTCTCTCAAAATCCATTCAAAACTGCCATTTCTAATGCAAGGTGTAAAGCTTTCAAACTTTTCAATTTTTTTGCATATCTAACCGTAGGATCTTGCACTAGACTAGTATATAAATGTGTATGAAAATTTTCACGAACTTTGATTGCATAGATTGTAAGATATCTATGTTTAAAGTGAAAAAAACAAGCTTTTTTATACATTCTAGAGTAGATTTTTTTGGCTTTGGAGCTTCCTAATCAAATGTTTTTGCTCTACTGAGCTTGAAATTAAAATTTTATGTGTTGAAGATTCAAGTTGAGGATTAGGGGAAAAAAATTCAAGAAAAACACACATGATATTCAATCATTAAAAAATTGTTAAGTAGAAGTAGGTCCAAGGTTGGAAAATAAACTAAATGGTTGATAGCTCTAAGATGGGATTGAAACACAATAATCCCAACGGTGAGATTGTTTTGGCAAGTAAACTTAACCTTGTCCAACAATGTTTTTCAAAAAAATGTGAAAATTGCATTTAGAAATGAATCCAATAAGTTATTTTTTCAAAAGGATGCTTACATTGCCCGAAAAACAAGATTGTCCATAACTTTCTCATTATTAGGCCAAATAGAATGAATCAAAGCTTCAAATGTACACAAATATATAATCTATGAGAAAAAAATGAAAAATAAAAAGAAATTATATTTTTGTGATTTTTTTTTCTGCCCAACAAATTGGAATTTATGCATAGTATGGCATAATTTTTGCCCCCGAGCACTGATTAAGACAAAAATGATATTTTCAAAAAGCTAATGTGGTTTCCTATCACCAAAAAAAAGTTTCAAAAAATTGTGTCAAGAATTGCGATCACACGAGCCTACCCAAAAATCCCAAGTGTCCTCCAAAGGGACACTTGGAACTTTAGGGGTCGACAAGAAAATGGCCTTGGTGTCGTTTAAGGGTTAAGGATTAACCCCTAAAGGACCAAACTGCGTTTTTTGGCAACATAGCGATTTTGGGCAGCTCACTATAAATGAAGTTTATAGTTTTTTTCTTTGAAATTTTCATACAACATGTGTCCAAGGAGTAGCTTTGAGAGCCAACAATTTTCATGACTTTTGACTACATGGTTAAAAAGTCATTGCAATATATGTACTTTTCTTTGATCTCCGGGCAATCCGGGCATGTCTGAAAAAATGACTTTTTTTAGAATTAAAAATTTGAAAATGATTATCTACAACTATAAGTACATGAGAAGCTTTAAATTACTCCATTTTGATCAACGAGTCAAAAGTTATGAAGAGTTTTTGTTTGCGGGCAATCATGGAATCTCTACACTAAAATAAACTTTGAAGTCCTTTATTTAACTCATTTTTCAATAAAAATCAAAATATTGGGTGTGGACTGTTTATTACAACATTTTAACCATTGGGATTGACAATTTTCAATTTCATAAATAAATTGTTAACAATTTAGTATTTTGAATCATTCTCTACTTCTTTCTACTTACTATTTTTTTCCTACATGCTGTACAATTCCAAATAAATTGAAAGTTTTCAAGAGTGTTTCCAACTTGACCTAAAGAATGAATCCAAAGAGTAACAACCATTTTGGACATTTTTTCATACAATTATGGCCTTTTGAAGTGCAGCTGCTCGGATTTTCGCAGGGCTCAAAAAAGGATTTTTGTCACTTTAAACGCAGATATCTTGGAATCCACTTGGTAAAAAAATCTGAAATTTTTTCCACATCTTCCCAAAGTATTTGATACAAGATCCTACAATTACATTTGTCCAAAAATGTTTTTTTTCTAAAATTTGATACTTGCACTAGAAATGACAGTTTTGGAGCGTTTTTGGTGAAAGCATAGTCAAAGACCTTTAGGGGTTAAGAGTATGGTGAAACTCCAGAAAATTCCGCCTCTGGACAATTAGTGTGGGGCCAGGACTACCCTGTTTGTGGCCCTTTTATTTGGGTCCCTGAAAGTGGCCCTCCTCTTTTTATCCTTCTAGAAAGTGCCGGACTTCTTAACTTGTGGACGAAAGTCGACCTCCATGGACAGCTCATTCCAGCATCAATTCAACGATGATTGCAGGGAAGTTGATGCCAGGCTGTCACTTTCCCTTTTAAGGCAATGAAAGGAATTTCAGTATCTTAGAGCATCGCCACCAGTTGTGTGTAACAGTCTCGGCAACGGCACTTCGGTCTTGCTGGGTTTTTTTTAGCAGCAAACGGTTCCACACCAACATCCCGTCACGTTATAAAATCTAGCGGTGACCCCATTAGATTCACATTTGCACGGCAAGGGAGGGCTTTTTTTAGAGGGTAGTATTACATCTCACGTTAAGTTGGTCAACATTAACCGTGGCTACAATGGATGTTGACGTGGCTACAATGGAAGATTTGGAGGGTTGTAAAGAAGGAAAAGAACTAAGAGCATCCCCACCAGGTACTTGCCTATCCCCAAACCGGATGGTTTTCATCCGGATAGGGAAGAACCCCTCCCCACCAGCATCCTGTATCTTCAAATTTGGGGGAATTGGGATCCCCAATTCCCTAAATTGGATGGGGGATAGGGAATTGAGAAATGGTAAACCCTATTCTCGAATTTACTATTATTGCATGATGAGTGCTTCCATGACTTGGCGTTGGACTATTACTTTTCACTATATTTACAAGTGCATGTTGACGTCACTTGCCTAGATTTAGTATAAAGTATTGATTTGGAGAAGCATGGGTGGGAAGTGGCTTCCCCATCCCTATATTTTTTGATGAAGAACTCGGATCAGGATAGGGATGGGGAAGTCCCTGGTGGGGATGCTCTAAAGTCCACTAAACCAAGAAGTGGCGAGGGTTTTGGAGTCCCGTGACATGAGTTTGTGCCGTGAACACTCAATGATCCCACCAACAACCCTCTAAAATTGGATTGAGCATAAGTTTGGAACTACCACCAAGATGCCAAGTCACAAAGAGATGCCACATTTGTCATGCGTTTTGAATCAATTTTGGGCCCACATGAACACATTACCAAGGGTTTTATCTTTTATATTATAAACATCTACGACATATGCATGTCTTTTTGTTAAATACATTAAAGATAAAATAAATAATAGTGGAATGAACTTGAGTTGAAGACAACTTTTAAATTAAGAGTGGATCCACATGACCACATTACTAATGGATTACTAATTAAAAATAAAGGCTTTGTCTTTTACATTATAAACATCTATTACATATGCATGTCTTTTTGGTAAATACATTAAAAATAAAATAAAGAATAGTGGAATGAACTTGAGATGAAGACAACTTTTAAATTAAGATTGGGCCCACATGACCACATTACTAATGGATTACTAATTAAAAATAAAGGCTTTGTCTTTTACATTATAAACATCTATGACATATGCACGTATTTTTTAATATTTGTAGAAAATCAAGTATACAACATTATATAAGATTCCATATAAATATAAAAATAGATTTTCTACAAATATTAAAAAATACGTGCATATGTCATAGATGTTTATAATGTAAAAGACAAAGCCTTTATTTTTAATTAGTAATCCATTAGTAATGTGGTCATGTGGGCCCAATCTTAATTTAAAAGTTGTCTTCATCTCAAGTTCATTCCACTATTCTTTATTTTATTTTTAATGTATTTACCAAAAAGACATGCATATGTAATAGATGTTTATAATGTAAAAGACAAAGCCTTTATTTTTAATTAGTAATCCATTAGTAATGTGGTCATGTGGATCCACTCTTAATTTAAAAGTTGTCTTCAACTCAAGTTCATTCCACTATTATTTATTTTATTTTTAATGTATTTACCAAAAAGACATGCATACACTACAAGAGAATGGGGTGTTTTAAGTATAGTGGGGTCTTTTAAGTAAAATTTTACTTAAAAGACACGTGTTTTTCGAATTTTTTTACTTAAAAGACTCCTTATAGGTCATTACTTAAAATCTTATCTCTAGGACTATACTTAAAACACCCCATTCTCTTGTAGTGATATGTTGTAGATGTTTATAATATAAAAGATAAAACCCTTGGTAATGTGTTCATGTGGGCCCAAAATTGATTCAAAACGCATGACAATTGTGGCATCTCTTTGTGACTTGGCATCTTGGTGGTAGTTCCAAACTTATGCTCAATCCAATTTTAGAGGGTTGTTGGTGGGATCATTGAGTGTTCACGGCACAAACTCATGTCACGGGACTCCAAAACCCTCGCTACTTCTTGGTTCAGTGAACCTTTGGGGTGCAACTGGTGGCGATGCTCTAATGTAGGTACACCCAAAAGCGCCGCAAATTGATACTCCGTGGAGTTCATGTAATTAGGGTGTTCAAAATTTCATATTGTCTTGTTGGTAAATGAAAGGAGGTTCTAATGCACCAAAAAACACGCCATTTGAATACAATATGCAAAAGTTATTAAGGGTCAAAGTTTGTTTCTAAAAGTGCCATCTATAGTATGTATACATCAGTGATTTTGGAAACGTACTCAAAGTGTAGATGGCGCTTTAAGGTGTACCCACATTGGTTACACAATTTCCTAACAAATGAAATTTTGTGAAGAATGAGAAGCCAATAGAGAGTCGTTCTTTGTGAAGAAGGTGTGCCCCCCTTTTGCGTCGTCACAAAAACAAGAATGGACCCGGGAGAGAAGGGGCACGTGAAGGCTAGGCTAAATTGACCTCCTTTGCCACTCCAAGTCATTCCAAGAGTGCAAGTAAAATAAAAAGACCCCTATTTTGGGCTTGATTTATTTACCTTATTTACCTCTCCTAGCTAATTTGGGGCCTCCAATTGTAGATATGAATTCAAAATTTGCAAATCCTTTCATGTGTGGAAAACAAAAAAATTCAGGGGGTTTTCCAATGGCTAAGCGAGGGGTCAATTCCCCAATTCCCCCTGGCCTTGAAGAGGAGGTGGGCAACCGTAATTTTTCGGCACACGTAATTGGAGAAGGATGGGCGCTGATGTTGGACATCGGTGTTGGGCAACAATTAGGGGGTGAACAAGGTGGCGAGCGGGGTGAACAAGAAAGGCAAAGAGATAGAGTAAAACGGCCATTTACCACATAGTTCCAAAAACCACACAACAAAAACTTCCAATTACCAAATACCAACCGCACAATTCAACTACCAAATCAATTGTGATCGGAACCAACTCTTGTATCACCGCCCAATGACCCCGCACTATGTGGTGACGGGATGCAAATAATTTTTAACTAGATTTCAACTTCATTGCCTTAGAATTGCAATAAAATTTGTAGGAAGAAATCTTTTTGCATACTGTTTTTTGTAGGGGAATCTTAACATGACATTTAATAATTATGCCAAATTTCAAAACATGGAAGTCTCTATATTTATGTGAAGAAGGATTTGGATTTTGTCTGTGCGGTGATTGACAAGTTTACTATAACTAATTCGCTTGCAATATCTTGTGCATACTCATTATTTACCTCATGAGTAGAAGAAAGGACATTGCAAATGCGTCATAAAACAAAAATATTTTGCCATAAAAAGTGTTTGATTTGTTGATAGAGAGCTACCTCGTCGCAATTCTCCGGAGAAGTTTGGGACGATGAAGAAGGTGTGACCAACCCTATTGTCCTTGCTTTGTTGTCATAGTGGCAAAATAAAAGTGAAAATAATCTTTTAAATATTTTAATTCATAAAAACTTCAAAAGTCAATATTTTTCACTTTGTAAATTAGAATGCTACAAAACAAAGCCCATGCACCTTTTTTCACTAAGGACATTCCAATTGTACCAAGAACCGAGGGGATGGATGGTTCAAGAGATCTCACCATAACAAATAAAACAAAACAACCTAACTAAAGGTATAGAATAAACAAACAATCTTTCAATCACCTCAAGTTGGCAAAAGATGTCATGTGATCTCTTAGACTACCAAATGATGAGTTCCTTTCCGATAAGCGCCACTTTGGAGTTTGTGACACTCAACTATTGATTGAAGTAGAACGACTTCTTTCCGCCAAAAATCATCCAAACTTTGGAAAAGAGATGAAATTTTTTCTAAAATTCTACATGATGGAAGCCTAAATAGAAGTAAGTATGCCATTACATGAGATGTGAGGGCAACGGAGGGCCGTTTCAACCTTGTTCCCTCGTTGTTCTTGATGTAGTTAAGAAACGGTTGATTGCTGTCAATGTTCCAATTATTAAAATAAATAAATATATATAGATAGGAAGAAAATCGTACAGATTCCAGTAATCACAGAGCTATAAATACGTCGGTGCTGTGCTACCCTACTTCCAGCTCTAATGTTTATACGTATCAGCGGAAGGAAATTAAGAAATATACGTCTTCAGAAATCAGCACTATATATACAGTACGAGTGCCTAGACAGTAACCCATCTTTACAAACATATGTATGCAATTTATGAAGTCATTGCAGTTACTAGTCCACACACTGGAAGCTGGAATCTATGGATAGGTAGAACAAGATAGTCAAACATCCAATTATTTAAGTGACAATCTTAGGAGTCTGAGACGGGATCTGGTATGAATTACCATACATTTCGAAGTAGTTAGGGTGCCTTTCCAACACAGCCCACTCACTGGCACCATACCTCTGAAACATGCGGAACAGTTGAGGGATGGAGGTACAATACTTGTGCCAGATCTTCGCATTCTGTACACATTGGGTCAAGTATCCGCACTGACCCGCACGCAAGCAGTAGTCGACGTCTTCAAAAGCAGCCTTCGGGAAACTCTCATCAAAGCCGCCCACTTGAGAAATGAGCTTCTGGGTAACTCGAATTGAGATGTTGCATGAAGGACCATACAAAAGACCGTCGCCATTTATCTTTATTCGGCCGTTGAGGGTACCGAAGTGGTCATGAAATTTGTCCACATGAGTGCCGCCATAGGAGTATGTAAGTCCAGACAGAATGGCTCCATCGGATCCCTCGGTCTTCTTCTTCAACTCATAGTAATGCGCTGTCACCATCGCTTCTACCCAATGGCTATCTGCCTCACAGTCTGAGTCGATGAAATTGACGATCTGCATCGGGTTTGCAGCATTATTARTARAGTCTCAGMAGAAGMCATTCAATCTAATTATTGGAAGAATGATAATTTCTCAAAACGAAAAAGTAAATAAAACGAGTAACAGCCTGTAAGAAAACATAAAAATTTCAAATTCTCACCTGAGCCTGATGTTCAGCCATGGCGAGTCCGAGTCCAAGGCTTCTTGCTGATGCAGGGCCATGATTCTTTGATCGTCTGACAAGTCTCGTGTTCGCAGGGAGCTTCACAAGACCGTCCTCGCTTTGTCCTGTGACGGAGCTATTGTACCAGGGAAGTGGAGAGCAGTCGTCGACTAGAATCACTTGAGCTGCCTTGAAGGTCTGGTTGTCGAGACTGCTGATGAGCTCCAAGACTTCCTTCCGTTGCCGAAGTGTCCTCACAAAGATGGGAGCCACTATTGCTACCGTCGGTCGAAACTCACTGATTGACAAGTTAGAATTCCAATAAGAAGTTAAAAGACTGCATGATACACCAAAGCCCGACTTAATTCGATCCAATTGCAACCTCACGCAATGCTGATTATGCAGGCCAGTGAACTTTTCATTACAAGCAGTTTTCTCAACAGATTGTCAAGGATACACACGAACTACGGCAACAAACCTTGGTACTCATCACGGCAGAGACGAGGCCTGGATTACATATTTTTGAAAGGAAATTAAAAGAAGCGGGACGAGAAGCCTTCTGAAGATAGCAGAAGAAAATCCTGCAAGATCCAAGAGGAAAAACACTGGCTCCAAGCGATGCAGACTACAAACAAYGCGACATCAGTTCGAACTTCATTTCGAGTGTAAAAAAACAGGAAAACGTACGAAAATCAAGTTCTTGATTAGATATCAATGACATAAAATTAATCACGATAAGCTTACATCAAACAGTTCCTCGCGATTTATATTTAAGACGCTAGATAATAGCATACCTCTCCTTTTCTTTCATACAAGGTTAAGAGAGAGATGAACCTTAATCCAACGTTGGCGCTCGCTGATGTGAGCTCCTGATTTTCGGTTAGAGCCTTCGGATTCTCGACAGTGGAATCTTCTGCCTCTTCCTTCGCGGCCGCGTCGGTGGATTCTGACTTTTCCTTCGGAGCCGTATCGGTGGATTCTAACTTGTCCTCGGGAAGCGCCTCAGTGGAATTCGTCTTATCCTCTGCTGATTCAGGAGACAATCGTGCCTTCACCTCTTCTCCATCTCGTTTCTCAGAAGCGGCGAACGTTGGGATCGGTGGCGGTAGTGTCGGAGGCCGGGTGCGTTGCTCGGGATACTCCCTCCCGATGGCGAAGCCAGTGACGCAGACAATTTTCAGGAAACAGAAAATCAATTTTTCGTAGAGGGAGAGCGTATTGTCTCGCAAAACCATCTTAACCTCGTATGCGATGCTGATGCAGAGGTTTTGAAATTCCACGGTTCCCGTCATGGTGAACTTTGTTTTACACTTAATCCGCAGAAATACTCAACTTTCTGCTTGCTTCGAAGCTTCAGAGATCCTACGAAATCTGAGAACTCTACAAACTGCTGCTGAAAGATACGTCGCTCTAAACCAGTCCAAGTCTACTCTTTACTTGCTACAAAACAGATTTACAGGAGTAATACGATCTTCAGAACAGAATGCCTAGTAACCAAAGAGCTCGGTTCCTAGTGTATAAATTTATGAGGATCTCACCGAGCATCAAGTCACGATATCACAAGCACAATCTCCAAACAGCAAGAACTCATACAACTGACACGAAACGTACACAGAATCCCTGAACACAAGAGTTCAAGAGAAGAAATCGCGCTTCACACGTCCATCTACAGTATACAAAGCAGAAAAAGAACGCCGTCAACACGGAAACTCTCCGAAACTCGTACGCAAAACAACAAAAAATCCTTGTGCAAAGATTTTCAAGATCGATCAGGCAAAGACGAGGGGCAACCAAGTGCGCAATAAATTCAAGAGCAATTCAAATTTCCTGGWGATCCAGTCCAGCAAGTAGAATACCGCCTTCCTTCAGCCAGAACTAAATTAAACTAACATGTTCGATTCAGTAAGTTAAATCTTTCTTTTTCTCTTGCCTGTCTGCAACAAGTCACTGCAGTAGCAAGCTCTCCAACAACTTGTATCTAATTTAAGTCCAAAACGTAACCTACAGCTAAAATAAAATCCCCTGTTCTAAAACACGTACACCTGAACTCCCTCCTACAGATCTTGAAATTAGATCTTTCACAACAATATTACAAAACCTACCACGGACGGCAACAGGAAATGAACAGAAGGACTGAACAGCGAGCGAGCGAGCGAGCGAGCAGGTCATAGCCAGAGAGAGCAAACCAGCGCCAGCAGTCAGTCCCCCCGAGYATGAAGCGAGAGAGCAAGAAGGTGGTGAAGACGCTGGCTGGATCTGTGGGAAAAAGGGCCAGCGAGGAGCGAATACATACTCCCCGACGGCCGAGGGGTGGGAATATACTGGGCGTGGGCTGGGTCCCAGACGCTCCATAGCCATGGATTCACTCACTGCCGCTCACTCTCTTTCCAACGCCATGCAACGAGAGAGCTGCTAGCCGATCAACGTCCAGACTGGCAGACTCTCTATTCGGACGGACGGACGGACGGACGGCGCATCTCCTGGCACCGCCCTGACGCTGCCAGCCGCGCGGCTAGGTTTACCAGGACGGCTCACTAATTGTCCTCGAATTGTACTAATCACTCTAATTGCACTCTAATTTTACACTCATGTTTAACTAATCCTCGTAGACGCACTTCCTTTTGTTAACTTAATGTGAAGTTTAAGCATTGCCGCACAACTCACTAATGACTGCTTCACCTTCTTTATTATTTCCTCTCTTCATGGACTCGGCTCCGCATGATAAATACTAACTTACCGTAACTTATTAACTTAATTCACCTTAGTTATTACTGCAATCTGAATTTTTGCAACGTAAGCTTAATAAGTGTGTCTTTCTATAAACTTTGCATGCATGATTTGTGTTGGGCGGCTCACTAACTCCACACTAAATTAACGTAAGTTACTGCTTAAACTTCTTTAGTCCTTGCCTCACAGGACTTTGATCAGTTCCTCTACGTACTGTAGAAGTCAGACTGAGGGTGAATTTCGTAGGTGTCTTCGTGTAATATTTTGCATGGTTGTCTTGGACGGCTCACTAATTTCACACTAATTGTCACTACTACAGTAGTACGTCTTTGCATCATAGAATTTACCGTACTCTTGACACCCATGCAAGGCACAACGACGTGCATTTTGTACCGCTGCAGTGCTCTGTGCAGTGCTCTTCATGGTGATTGGACCTAAGATGTAAACAATAAGGATTTTTGAGTTATTTGGGGGTATTGAATTATGCTAAATTATGTATCTTTTGAAGTGTGCGTCCCCAAATTGTATTCTTGGTAGTCGGAAAGCCCATGCAAGTAGGGGTGTACAATTTTATTTTGGTGGTGTTTAGGCCTATGGTGTGAAAAATATTGAATTTCAAGTTTTTTATGAATGAAAATATTAGAAAATTACGTTTACTTTTACGTGATTGTGGCGACCGTACATGGCACACTAGTTGGTTTTAAAACTGCTCAAATTTCTTTAGAGGTTATAAAAAATCCTTAAGATTGTTGACACCAAAGCTGAGTTTTAAGTTTAGTGTAAAAATAATATTAGAAGAATGGACCAAAATTTTTTCAGGTTGAGAGGATGAAACCGGCGACCATTTAACGAGGGAAAAAAGTAGGACATTAAATCCTCCATTCAAAGTGGGCCTAGCAGGCTGAAATTACCCTGAATGAAAAAGCTGGAATCTTTTATTTTTCACATATATTTCTTTTTGCAAATTTTGAATTCATTTTTGCATTCGGAGACCCCAAATTATCTAGTGCAGGTCAAGACCATACCCTAGACACGGCTCAAAGTAGGGGGCTTTTTTTACTTCTATCTCCGGTGAATCCAAAAGTTACCCTGTTGGGCCCACTTCGAATGGAGGATTTAACGTCCTGCAAACAAAAACATGTCCATTCTTCTTGTTCGAGAAAAAAATTGCTGCCAGGGAGCTCCCAAATTTTCTTGAACGCTGCTCTAACGTGAATTTCTTCTCTTTCTAGGGCAAATGAAGGATTTGCAAAAGCATTTTAATGTGAATTTCTTAGGGTTTGTTTGCATGAAAGTTTAGCATGGTTTTGACCCTGACACCTAAAACCCTAGGCTGCCATTTTGTCGGTTCCCATGTGATCCCAAACAAAGTTTTTGAGTTGGGAGCACTTCACTTCTGAATTTTGTTGAGGGCAATCCCTGACAACGAGCGGCAATTGCCCAAAGTAAACCATGAGCGGGAATGAAAAATTTGAACAATTTGGCTAAAAGCGCAATAGGGAATGAACAATTTGGATGATAATGCATAATGCCTAATTACGCAGTTATGCCGGCATAACCGTGCATTGAAACTTCATTGCGACATAAAACCTGCCTTGCAATTGGACGGGACGATTTCAAACCATGGTTTACAAAGACCAATACGACATTTAGAGCTTTGAATTGAATTGAAGGTGGGTTCACACCATTGTTGCAAGCAAGAGCAAGCCATGATAAGTTATGTATAGTGAAGTGGAATTGGCATCTAACCCAAGTCATTTCATATTTTTTGGAGCTTTGTGGAATTATTTATGAATTTTTGATGTTGTATAAAAGTGCATTTCAATGGGCTCTAAAACCAACCACCTCCTGGGTAAAATAACGTTTCAAAAATCTTGTTGTATCATTCAAAGAATTTTGCATAGTGATGTATAAGGGAGTATGCTCTAAAAGGGTTCATGTCCTAATGCGACCCCTATCTAAAAGTGGGTGACATATTCTTTGAAATATCTATTACTCTCAATTATGAGTTAGGTAGGCTTGAATGGTCACTTTAAGAGCATACTACCTTACAATGGGCATTTTGTGTCTTCTTCAATCAACATTCACAATCCCAATTAAGCATACCAAATTGTCATTTCAAAAAAGTAAAACCCTTCATAAGTTTTGCATAGGGTATCCATATGCCACATTCTTTGGTGCGTTGAAAACTCCTTTCACTTGCCAACAAGAAAATCAATGAAAATTTGACCAATCTACAAATAACAACTAGGCACAATAGCAAAAAGTGACATTTTGGAGGGTGCCCACCTTATATCAAACACTTGTACAAGTAATAAATGCAACAATTGAAGTAGAAACTTCAAAAAATATGCAAAACTTGAAGAGCTTGTGACATATAAACACTACACTCAGACAAAATCATAAGATGCTTTTTTGAGGCCTCTAAAAGACGGCGAGTTACCCCGAATTCCCAGACTATGGGAACTTGCCAAATTAGTAATCTGACATGGTCGAGAGACTACCACATCAAATAGTGTTATTTGATTTATATTTTTATATTTTTATAAATTTGTTTTTAAAAACATTTATCAATTCTTTTTTAATATAATATAATATAATTTGTTTATTATTTAATATTTTGACAATAGTGCAATGATTCACAAGAAGGGAAATAACCTTGAAACGGTGTGTGAGAGGCCTCAAAAAACATCTAAGGTAGGAGATCCTAAAAAGGAGTAGGCTCTAAAACCAATCAGGCTCTAGAGGTACATTTTGCACTCTCAAATGTACAAGCCGTTTACATTTGAGGAGGTGGTCAGTTTTAGAGCCCATTGAAATGCACTTTTTTGCAACCTCAAAAATTCATAACTAATTCCACATTTCTCCAAAAAATATGAAATGACTTGGGTTAGATTCCAGTTCCACTTGTCTTTCAAGAAAAATTTAATGAAAATTATTTCAAGCAGTTTCACCTTGCCAAAATTCAGCTTCAGCCCTTAAATGGGCGCTTTATGAACCTCCTACTTTAATGCGTAAAAAAAACATCCACTGATTTCGCTTGGTTGTGGGTTTGATACTTGGTGGCAGCACGTTCATTCCTTGTGTGAAATCAAAGCCTCTGCACCTGACAAAAACCCTTGTAAGGGAGAGGCACCCAATGGCGTCCCTGTACTCAATGCCGTCCCTTTCTAGGTCAGGCATTAATTCTAGAACATAAATGTAGTGGAACTATAGATTGCTTATTATTTTAGGGCAAAAAAAATAAGCCATGTACCACCTACCTACATTTACAACCTGAAATGATTATGTCCTGTAGATTCTGACGGCATTGGGTACAATGACGCCATTGGGTGCCTCTCCCTTAGTGTGTTTCTTCAACACGCTTGTTACAAGAAATAAAATAAATAAATAAATAAAATAATAGAAAGTGTGCTTTCGCTTGATTTTTTTTCCACATGAGTGGGGTGGGGTGGGGGGTTATCATATCCATTGGATTTTTCTCTGGCCGGCCACCACAGAGCCACCAGAGCCTCACCAACTTTTTTTCCACTTTTTTTTTTTCTGCTTTTTGTTGTGCTTCTCTTGAGCTGCAACTGCCAAGCATGGTGGTGTCCATCATCACAGAACTTAAGCTTCCCTTGGCTCGTATTTCTTCAGACTGTAGCAGATTTGCCGTCCTGCTGCTGCCAAAAAAGCCGGCCAAGCTGCCTGCCTGCCTGCCTAGTTGAACAAGTCTGAACTGACTCTGAAGAACTTATGCCGGCCCAGCAGCGCCAGTTGATGTGAGCCTCTCCCTTCATGACCACCACCACCTCGTCTGCTCCTTTTCTGATGCTATGTTGTTGAGGTGGGTAGTGGGGTACCTCCCCCAAACCGACACTATGGGCTACTGTGCCTAAGTTAGTTACTATTATTAGAAGWCTGGTCAAATTTGTATGGATTGTCTTGTTGGCAAGGGAAAGGAGGTTCTGACGCACCAAAGAATGCGGCATTTGGATACCGTATGTAATTGTTATGTGTARTAGAACTTCTGATAATTCTCACTCTTCGAACTAATAAAACTCTCCATAGTAATGTGTTAGACCGGTCCCGGCTGAGCTCACATAAAAACAACAAGAGAGCAAATGACTCTCCCTAATTCTGATAAATTCTCTGTAGTAACGTGTGAGACCGGTCCCAACCTCTAGGTTAATTAGACGTTCTATTGTATAGGGTAATAACACTCGTCGTTGGGGATCATTGTGGTAAACAAAGGGAGTGCAGAGCTGGACGAGGAGGCCATTTGTTTACCGCAATCCCCGAGAAATACATAATGCTTGATTACGCGTTTTTTCTCACAGAATTGGGCATCACAACCTCATTGCAACATAGAACCTAYCCCACAAATTGAACGGGACAATTTCTAGCCATGGTTTACTGAGGGTCAAAGCCTTTTGGGAAGTGATTCTGGAATCGTTTCACCCACATACATATATATATTTTGAAGGGTGTGATTGTGAGTGTGCCATCCTTATGATGTGCCCTCAACCAATCTATTTTGTGAAATGGTATTGCATTCCTTCACCTTGAAGTGGAAGGATGGAGTCTTTAACCTTCAAAAAAATCTATCTCTATATTAGCTCATAACCAAAGTAGTCATTCAAAAGTTGAAAAAATGATATTAGCATTCAAAGTTGAAGAAAAAAAATCTTAAATGTTGGCTTGCAATTGTAGATGACTTTAACTACCATTTGTGGAAAAACTTTGCATTATAGACTTTGAATTTAAAAAAAATTGTGTTGAAGAATTCGATCAAGACTTTAGATTTTTTTTCAAAAAAGACACACTTGATTTTCATTCTTTAAAAATTGTTAAGTAGAAGTAGTTTTAACCCTAGAGCGTCTTGATTCATCTCTAGAATTGACGTTTTGAGAAAAATCATTATAACGTGCTATTTGGAAGCATAATTTGGAATTGACATACAAATAAAAGTTGTAGAATGAGAATTGTAGATTCCATCCGTACGGTTAGATTCACCAATGCTATCACTACTATTTTTTTTATAAATTTTGAAAGGAAAATTTCAAAATTCCTTCAAAATTCAAGAACAAATAAAATATAAGCATTTTTGGAATAAAATTTGTTGGAATGGATTTGAAATGAGGTTCTTTTGACATGGTGATTTTTTGAAATTTTTGTGTTCTTACAATCTATGACCTCATTTTGGCAAATCTGGTTTTGAACTAAAGTCAATGCAATTTTGGCTTGGTCAACCACTTGACACACTTGCACATTGGTAATTTTAGAAAAATATGTGCTCTAGTAACAGCAAATCTAACCCTTAGATAGAACAACAACTCGATAGGATATCTCTAAAAATTATAATAACTTTCATCCAAGCAGTTGGGAGGATGAATCTCAAGTTTTAGTCTGTTCATCGTCCAGAAACTAGACGTCAGCACGCTCCAGGGTAAGATTGTACAAAAAACAAATTGTTAATAGCTCTAGGATGGGATTGAAACACAATAATCCCAACGGCAAAATTGTTCCAGACTTCCAACAAGCACACTTAACCCTGTCAACCATTGATTTTTGAAAAATTGTGAAAAATGCATTCAACTATGAAGTCTATCATTTTTTTTTCCAAGAAGATGCTCTAATTGCCCAAAAAATACAATTGTCCATAACTTTCACATAACAAATTCAAATGGAATGAATCAAAGCTTTCCATGTGTGCAAAACTAAAATCTACAAGAAAGTTATACATTAGAGGGGATTTGGAGGGGGCTGGAGGGCCGTTTCAGCCCTGTTCCCCCCTGTTCCCCGGCAGCAGTGTCAAATGTTTTTGAAAAAAAAAATTTTAGTCTTAAAATGCAAATCTAAGAAGAATTTTTTTTTTTTTTTTTTTTTTTGTAAAAAAAAATGATGTGGCAGTTGTTCGGCCACGTCAGCCAACTCCTGCGCAGGCTGCAAACGCTACTGAACAGGCTGGGAACTCGCAAGGAACTCACATCCCTCCAAACATGGAGAAAAACATCTAATGTTTTAAATTTTTTTTAGATATTTTTTGTGTGAGGTGGTTTTTGCCCATTGCACCTAATAAAAGGACATTTTATGCCATAAATTTTCCTCTCAATCATCAATTGAAATAAAAATGATATTTCCACAAATCTAATGTGTTTTCCTATCTTCACAAAAGTATTAAAAAAATGAAGGATAAATGTTGAGACCATCTGGGCCTGCCCGAAATCCATTTTGGCCCTCGAGGGGACAATGGGGCTTTAGGGGTTAACCCAAGTCAAACCTTATTTAAGGAATCCAAAATATTCTCAAATATATGGCTCTCAAGCTCTCATTGAGATTTCTCTTTCCTTCTCCTTTCACTACTACTTGTACTACTTGTCTATAAACAACTTGTATACACTTGTATATGGATTTGCTATGAGATCCAAGCTCCACAAATGATTGTTGACGAATTTTTTCAAGCCCAACACCTTTAGAGTTGCAACAACTAGAGTTACATTAAGGAAAGAGTCCAAGTTGACTCAAATTGGACACCGTATGCTCCTTGTGCACCGGTCAACTCACAAGAATTTTGGTAAACTGTTAAAAATTGTTATTGCTGCCGGTTTTGGTACTTGTCAGTGTTGGAATGACGCTTATTTATGCTAAAAGACATTGTCCTATTTTTTAGTGGGATTTTGCCATCAAGAATTTTCTATGAATTTCCAAATGCTGGTAAAAACGGTTGACTTCCATGGAGTCATTTCCGCAATTCAGAAAATTATAAAACTTCTTGGTAAACTTCTAGAAAGATTCCAAAATCTAAGTGCAAAGTTTCACGTTGAAATTTCACTTTGTAAATAAGTTATCAAATTAGCACAAGTTGAATTAATTCCTTTGAGGAGGAATCATTCCCATACTAGGGAATCTTCACAATCCGACTTCGCCGTTGCATTCTTGACATGTTTTTATAATAGGGGAACAACAAGGGGAATAGCCTTGAAATGGCCCTTTTTTGCCCTCAAATCCCCCCTAATGCTTTCAGTGACTGTAGTAGGGAATGGAAATACTCTTGGCCACGCTCAAGCTTGGGCTATCCATTCCTACTAGACCACATTGGCAATGCTCTAAAGACACATTGATGTAACTTAAAGCATCACATAATTTCTCTTTCTCATTGATTGGCCTTCAATTACAATCAACATAAGGTGGGCCAACCTATCTTAGTCATTTGTCTATCTCCACCATCTGACTTTTAGCCTCATCTCCACTATGGAATTCATCCAAATCCATTTACTTTTCTGACAAGATCAGAGCCTTGATGCCAACAAGGGTATCATGTCAGTTCTATATTTGTGAATACTTAAGTGCTAGTAGATACATGGAACGGTGGTAATAGGTTGTTGATACAATGTTTACGACTCCAATTATCCCCTAAAGTCCCAAGTGTCCCCTCGGGGGACACTTGGGATTTTGGGTAGGCTCGTGTGATCTCAATTTTTGACATAATTTTTTGAAACTTTTTTTGACAATAGAAAACCACATTATCTTTCTGAGAATATAACTTTTGTCTCAATCGGTGCCCGGGGGCAAAAGTTATGCCATACTATGCATAAATTTCAATTCATCAGGCAGAAAAAAAAAATCACAAAAATATGATTTTTTTTTAATTTTTAATTTTTTTCTCAAAGATTATATTTTTGTGTACATCTGAAGCTTTGATTCATTCTATTTGGCCTAATAATGAGAAAGTTATGGACAATCTTGTTTTTTGGGCAATCTAAGCATCTTTTTGAAAAAATAACTTATAGAATTCATTTCTAAATGCAATTTTCACATTTTTTTGAAAAACATTGTTGAACAAGGTTAAGTTTGCTTGCCAAAACAATCTCACTATTGGGATTATTGTGTTTGAATCCCATCTTAGAGCTATTAACCATTTAGTCTTTTTTCCAATCTTGGACCTACTTCTACTTATTTAACAGTTTTTTAATGATTGAATATCAAGTGTGTTTTTCTTGAATTTTTTTCCCCTAATCCTCAACTTGAATCTTAAACACATAAAATTTTAATTTCAAGCTCAGTAAAGCAAAAACATTTGATTAGGAAGCTCCAAAGCCAAAAAATCTACTCATAGAATGTATAAAAAAGCTTGTTTTTTTCACTTTAAACGCAGATATCTTACAATCTATGTAATCAAAGTTCGTGAAAATTTTCATACACATTAATATACTAGTTTAGTACAAAATCCTACGGTTAGATATGCAAAAAAATTGAAAATTTTGAAATCTTTGCACCTTGCAATAGAAATGGCGGTTTTGAATGGATTTTGAGAGAAAAAAGGCCTTGGTACTTTAGGGGTTATGAGTAGTTTTGTAATTTCAGTGTAGACTACTTTAGAAATTCATAGAAATCACAATTTTAATTGTAAAATTTTAATTCCACTTGGGTTTGATTTGTGAAACAAGTGCACATCTCTAAAAAAATATGTGCCCATCCTTTTTTTGACCACAAGATATTTAGATTGCAAATCAAGGTTCCAATAGGATTATCTACGTTAACCCCTAAATGACCCTAAGGACAAAATGTGTCCTTGACCGATTTTTTAAGTTAAACAAAACCTTACCAAATTACTATTTTTAGTAGTTTATATTTTTGAAAAATTCTTTTTGAAGTTTAGTTTTATCTTCAAAAATCTAATTTTGAAAATGATTGATTGTCATTTTTTTATTCAAGATTTTGTGCATGGGTGCCCATTGCAATCTTGACTTTTAGTAGTGTTGAGGGCTCTTGGGAATGAGCCTCAAATACACTAAATCTTTAAGAAAAAATCACATTAGAATTTCATTTAAAAAAATTGTAGAGTAGATTTTGAGAAGCCAGAAATTGATTGGGGTTATGCATGTCACCACTTTTAACCTCATATTTTTTTGGTGACCAACTTTTTAGATTTGACATGTGAAAAGAGGATTGAAACATTTCAAATCACTTTCGCAGTTTTAACACCCTCATGATCAAACATTATAATCTTTCAATCCGTAAGAGATATTGTTGTGTGTGTTTTTCTAATGTGAACTCTAACATATCTAGTTTGATTTTATACGATTACAATTTAGATAGAATTGATACAACGTATCAAAATGTTGGCTTTGTTCAATTTAGAGCAAATTCTAGAAGCTCTAGAAATTCCAGGGTCATTTTGGGGTTAACCGTACTAAAGAACAGGCCTTGGAGGGCGCATTCTGCCCGGCAAGCGGGCTCGTGGGCAAGCCCGGAAGGGTGAGCTTTGCCCCGCACGCAGGGCAGAATGTGCCCTCCAAGGTGCGTTCATTGGCGTTAAGAGCCGAGGGAACAAATGCAGGAACGCACGGGAACTACAGAATAGGCTGCCTCTGTCCACAGAATTGGCCACACTCCTCAGCGGCAGATTCTGGCTTTTGTGTCTGCCTTCAAATGGGCCTAATCGGACACCGAGGCTCTTAACGTTACTCTTTTCCATCTGCTTCAAGCCTGCATTGGCAGGTAGGCAGATTGGTCGTAATTTTGAGAGGAGAACCAGACCGTGAGACCTAGACTAATTGTCCTAAATGGTGGCAAGAAAACCCTCAAAATAGACATAAAATTCTCATSGGTAATTTAGATTAATGAAGATGTCATATTCATGTTCTTATTTTCCATTTGCGATTATTTTTGCATTTATTTTAGGTAGTGCAAAAAGTGATAATCATTGGAAGGATGAAGGTATTTACATCCATGGAAATGGATGGAACTTATTATATATGGATAAAATTTCATTTATTCATCTAAATAATGTCAAAATAGAATGATATTGTCTCAAGAATTAGTAGCAAAGCAACGATTTCATCCAATGAAAAGCAAGAATATTTTGTCAAATATTTCCTATAATAAAAATTTCATTGCTTTTAAGCAAAATTTTGCTAAAACAACAACATTGTTTGAGTCCTTTCCATCCGTGATTTCACTTGTGGAAACATAGTTTGTTTAGTCTAGAGACATGTATGATCATCAAAACCGGTTTTATCTGTCATGTGAGTCTTCTTCTAAGACATTTTTTTTACTATGTTTTCAATATTTTTTTTAGTGTTTTTCATCCAATTAAGAGTAATTACACCTCAAATAGTCTTAATAAAGTTTTGAGCTCGTGTGGCTTCTATGATTGAAACATCTAAATTTCAATTGGATCTCGAGAAGAGTTCTAGATTCTCTTCACATTCATGCATTTCTAAATCAAAACTATGAAAAAACTATGAATTTCCAAAATGTTGAAAACATAAAGTATACCCAAAATTGACTTTTTTATGCTTTAAATGATGTTTAGTGGACTTCTATTTCAGCAAGAATCTTGAACAGGGCCATTTTGGCAAACAATTTACAAACAAGTGCCTTGTAGAATACCTTCTCTTGATAAGGGAGCCAATCCATTTCCAACCACTTAAGCAATTGAGCATATCTAGAGTGCATGTATGTTGAGGGGCCGTAAATCTTTTCTCATGTACATGATAGATTTGACAAAAAGGATTCTATATTTTTTCAGAGTTTTTTCATTGTCAAAACAAAATTATCACTACTTTCCTAGGTGAAAATTATATTTGTCCCATATTGATCATATTGGTCAATCTATTTTCAACCAAGGGCTAGTTGCAAAATCAAGAGTGCCTGATAGAAAACTATAGCACCAATCGAGACAAAGTGCTTCATTGCCAAGTGCCAACTTACCAAGCAAGAATCCTCGCTCAGTTTTCAAGTACAATGAATGCGTCACAAACTAATTGAAAATAGACCACCCTACCCTACCCTACCAAAATGGGATATCACGAATGGGGATAATCAGACATCATGCTAACTAACTCAACTCAGTCTTCCAAAGTTTTGTAGTAACCTCCTGCCTGCGCCAAGATTGAGGCACTAAAATTCTCTAAAATTCTCTTGGAAAGCAACAACAACCCCAAATGAGCTAGAAGCATCTTTGATGATCTTTTGATGCATGTTGGCTACTTCAAATCCAACAACAATCATTAGAGGCTGTTCTCATGGCATCTCTCTCTCTCAAAAGTTTAAAACCTTAAAACCTCTCACCTTTTCATTTGTTAAAAGAAAAAAGAAAAAAACCCTAAACCCTTAAAACCTCAGCTTACTGATTGTTCACCCACTTTCAGTCGTGCGTACTAATTGATTTTGGGGACTTCACCCACTGAAGCAGAACCAGAGAATTTGAAGTTGATGAAGTCGTCCACACTGGCTCCCCATGTGGTGCCACATTGAAGCGGACAATTCAAGCAACCGTTAAGTTAATAGCAGTACACTATTTGTACGGTTAGGCGTGCGCGAGTAACGAACTCTTCGTCGGGATTCCAAGAAGGTAACCAAGGTAGGAGGTCCATAAAGTGCCCATCTAAGAGCTGAAACTGAACTTTGTTTTGGGAGGTGAAACTTCTTGAAATATTTTTCAGTAAATTTTCCTTGACACACAAGTGGAATTAGCATCTGACCCAAGTTGTTTCATAATTTTTTGGAGCTTTATGAAATTACTTACGAATTTTTGAAGTCAAAGTGGCATAAGGCTCTAAAACCACCTACCTCCTCAAATGTGCATTGTTTGAACATTCCTA
>VACF01000548.1:0-37571 GCA_006891605.1 Pleurozium schreberi | reverse complement strand
AAAAGGTATCTAAATTGGAGCCTGGATTATTTTTGAGGGGTTTGACACCCTTTTTTTAATGGACTCCGCAAATATAGTTTGATAACTACTATTGATTTGGACACGAGTGCAGTTGCCTACTGGGTTTGGAATCACAGACGGGAAGGATATCTGTCAATAGGGGTTATCAAACCTTCTTGGCGCGTAATTTTCTTTGGGTGATAGAATAATCCTTTTTCTATAAGCAACCAGTCGCTCCTCCCATTGCCTTGATCCCCCTATATGCCAGCATCATAGATTATTTTATTATTTGTGTGCTGCAGCCGCGGTGAAGGCATGGTGATTCCATAGGCAAGCTTGTAGAGATAATTGAGAGTATTTTGACCACAAACCACAAGCTTACCTTAACCCTTACTTCTTCCTTAATCCTAAATTTTTGAAAGACATAATCCTCATCCTGGTGAAGACATAATCCAGTTTGATTATCCCCAATGATATGTTTCTTCTCTTGTGCATATTTTATGTCCAACTGATGCATGAAATGATGTTTTTTTTTCTGTGATCAGATTATCAACAAGGGTCTTCTGCAAGTCATTGGCGTTGATGTTGGAAAGGGCTTGGACTTGCCGTTGTGAGAACTGCATGATTGCCGACAATAGGGTAGTGTTTTGTGTGAAAATTTTAGCATCATCTTTGTGCGTCTGCTCTCTCTCAGGAACTGTTGAGCAAGTGTGTGTACATCTTCCATACCATAATGGTTTCTATTACATTTTTTAACCTCTTGTTATCCCAATGGTTTGTAATTCTGGTAATGTCCTGATTTCACTCGCATGCATTGAGTTCTAAGCATTATGTTACATTGTATAACCCAAAGATTTCCTTTATTGGCCTCTTGTTCGCAAAGTAGTGCAAAGGCGTATTGTTGTGGGGGCAAATGGACCCCACTAGGATTGGTTAAGATGTTACGAGCAGCATCCGGACCCATATCAAGTCAAACCCTATTTTGTGCTTTGAGTTGGTAAGCTCCTAAGAAAAATGAAAGCCCTCTTTCTATTGGCCGTAATGCCACTGTTCTCCCAATTTGAATTCATAACTAAGAATAGCCCCAAGGATCATAAAATTGAAAAATTAGAAAATGAGACGGAAYAAGCGGGAGGGGCAGAAATAAGAAATAAGAACACTTGGATAAAGTCTTMTCGATATTGTAAAATTCAAACAGATGCACTCAAAAAGGTCAATTGCAAAGGCATTTTCTTCCTGACCCCAGGAACTTCTAACCTAATCAGCAAACATTTCCCAACAATGAAAGAATTACATTAACATCTTTGTCAAGGGCAGCTCCAGTAACATAGTGCAAGCAATACCCCTCTGCTGACAATTTTCTGATTTCGTAGCAGCAGGAATATGCTCTCAGAATTGAAGAAAGCAACAATTGGGGTGGAATGTAAACGTACTAGAGCTAAAACAGTTTATCTTCTGTGGAATCATGTGAGGATGAGATTTCAGAACAAGTTTTCCGCACTACCACAATCAACTTTTAACTACAATCCAATCAACCATGTGTACTATCAGTCAACAATCCAGCGTCCGTGATTGATGAAGACAGTCTCCATCCATACAACAACTGCCCTAAGGCTCTTGGTTAAGCTTCTCAACACGAATTAACTCAGTACAACTTAGTTTGTACCAACACAAACAAGCCCTGCAAACAAACTCTACGATCCTCGCCACCTGTGCCTGCCCGGTCGAAGAATGATAATTTGAGCAATTCAGAACGGTCTTCAAGGGTCAGCATGCCCTGCAAGAAGTTCAAACTCAACTGTCAACAAGGGTATCTACTGTGGACCAATGCCAAAGATTACGGGAACATTTTAAACTCGAAACTAGTCTTCCTGAAGGGGTAAGGATTCGTAGTTTTAAAATGAGAAATTCGACGGATTCTGTTGTAAGAATTTAATATCCCGGATGATGATAAACCTTTGCATCCGTGGAGAGAACTGCATCGATTGGTCAAAATCGGACAATAGAAAGTCTATATGCGACCAACTCAAAACTGCTAAGAAAAACATGAGGTCATGTAGGGGATGAGAAGAGTAAGGTACGGCTCACAAGGCAGGTTCATTACCTCAMCATAGATATGAGGCGCCAGTGAATCTTGAAGATCGACCATAAATTTGCAGAGTTCGTAAACGAGATCAGTTGAGAGTAACGCGGTCTCCTGCAGTAACTAATAACTCTCCCCTGTGTTCCCTGCTTTCAAGCCACAATCTTAAGAATCAGAAGCAGTCAATCAATTCCCATGTAGGCATTCGCGTTTTCCACGTTCGTTTCATACCCTGTAACAGATCATAGTATGGAAGATAGCCATAAATAATAAAAAAAAGAAACTCCTGAAGTTGAGAACATCGATGTAATCACCAGCAGCAAAACACATTTCGATTCTCCCGATTGTTGACAGATCTGACGAAATCGAGAATAATGGGTTTCGGGGCGTCCACGTATGAGCGTGCAGGTAGCTTCGCAATCGTTGGCAAACCGTAAGGTAAAGTAGGCTCTTCCGTTTTGAAGTAACGGCGCCATCCTCCTCGTTTCGACAGAGGCTTCCATCCAAGCTGGACCAACGCTTGCTCCAATTCTTCATGCGTGAAGAGCTCACGCATGCTGGGGAAGTGCAGGATACAACGATGCGTTTCCTCTTCCTCGTGGTGGCCTCGCTACAATGAACCGAAAATGTCAGAACAATTTGGATCACACAACGTGCAAGAATCCTCGAAAAAAAAGAGTTACTAAAGAAAGACCTCTAAGTTGAGCTGAGGTGGGCAATTATGCAGGAGGCTTGCTAACAAAAGTGCAAAGAACACCACAGAAGAAGAGCAGGGAATAATATTGACCAATTGATGATAAAATCCACTTGGGGGTGACCAGTGAAGGGGTCGTCTAATCGGGCTCCCACGGTCAACCCGGCATAGTATCTCAACTTCAACATCTTCTAACACTCTTAATGCATCTGGAATTATACATCCGTACATTAAGGTTATGGTAGTTTCTATGAAATCACCCATAGAGCCTATCAGCAAGTTTTAGTAAGCAGAATCTATCAGCAAGCTTGAAGAAAAACTTGCTATTATGAGCATCAGAAATATCGTTCAGGAAAGCAGAATCTGAATAAGGTAAAACTTACTAGGTTAGACACCCTCGTGCAATGCAAGGAGCTTCTTGTTGTGGTATACAAATGCCGTATTACCTGCAATGCATCATATATAATGTGAATGTTGTAATAAACAATGTTTGAAATTAATAACGATGAATTTTTTTTCAACCGCAGTTGATACAGAGAAAGCTTAACAAAACATTTACCTGTTCCTACGRCTTGAGTCATCAAGAGCTCATAGCTTGGGGCGGAGGTTCTGGAACTGCTTTCCCCTTGAGTGTAAAGGAAGATGCGTTATCTGGAAGGCTTGAGAGTTTTAGACTGCTTTCTTGCAAGGAAACGGGCACGTGCAGCATCTACATCCACAAGGCGCGCCTCCTGATCAAGAGACTTCGATAAACCAGCTTTCTTGTCCCTTACTAATTTAGTCTCCTGATCTTTGGGAGGTTCGTCAGCACTGAGGCCACTAAGAGTACGAACATTAATGTTCTGAAGCTTTTCCAAGATAGGGACAACCCAGTCATTTTCAACGACACAAACATGACGAAGATATGGGCGAGTAGAAGCCATAAGCTCGTGATAAAGCACCCACTCAGGGTACAGACCATCCTCGTCCACCAGGAGTGGACTGGTTGCTGGATGGAGCTGAACTAACTGTGATTTGTTGCCAACGGTGTGGTAGCCATTGTGTTTTGGCATACGCTGTGCCAGTCTACAAGCAAACCCCTGACACAAGGCCTTCCGCAATGATCGCGCAGTACTAATCTTCTTAGTGACCCGGTCATCATCCTCAAAGTTTTTTCTTGTCGTGATTAGAGCCAACTGGCGTCTCACATCCTTCGCAAATAGCATGGACCGGATCTGCAAACCGTTGCTTCTGCACCATTTAATATCGAAATTGTTTTTCTTCCACAGCTCRTAAATCTGTAAATACCGTACATGATCGCCATATTTATTGCCATCCGGCAGCTGCTGATCCTCTCTAAGCCTCTTCCTATCATCCCCTTTCCTTGGTCCTTGCATGAAGATTGTTTCGGAGGAAAGCATGGCAGCCACAGTCAGGGCTTGGGGAAGACAACCCAATTCCTCAGCAGCCAATAAAGTCCTCCCTAGTGCAGGGTCCAATGGCAACTCGGCAATGCGCCTGCCTAGGGCAGTGATTTTCCCATCTTGACCAATTGCATCAATCGCAAAAAGCTGGCGTAGAGCATCTTCCAACGCCTCTCGCAACGGTGGATCAATGAAGTCAAAKTGCAGGATATCCAAATTGGGCAAATCCAAAAACTTCAGGTGCARAACAGCCCCCGTGAGCGATGAACGTTGAATTTCAGGTACCGTGGCAGGAATAAACTCCTCTTGATACGCTGAAAGCGGGTAAAGGCGGTAACACTTGCCTGAACGTGTCCGTCCTGCCCTTCCTGCCCTTTGAGTAGCCTGCACCTTGCTGATGCGTACAACGGAAAGAGAGTCCATACCAGTTGTTGGATTATAATTCCGTTGCTTCACAAACCCAGGATCGATCACATAGACAACGCCGTCGACAGTAAGAGAKGTCTCAGCAACGTTGGTTGCTACAATAATACGCCGGCAATTAGGAGGGGCCGCTTGAAATACACGAGCTTGAAACTCTGGCGCCAAAGATGCGTGAAGSGGAAGTACTATGACGTCAAGGCAGGAACCCTCCTCCAACATTAGCACCTTCTCTTCCAGCATCTTCAGAGCCTTCTCAATTTCRTCCTGCCCAGTCAGAAAAACCAAAATGTCGCCTTCAGGTTCCTTAACATGGACATCGATGGCTGTCTCAACAGCAGACTCCAGATAACTATAGGGAACCTCTGTGCTGTAGAGGAGCTGTACAGGATACAACTTCCCAGGAACGTTGATMACTGGACAATCGTAAAAATACTGGGAAAACTTCTGCCCGTCAAGAGTGGCCGATGTAATGATCACTTTCAATTCAGGGTTCCGGTTCTGAGCGACACGCTTCAGAAGACCCAGAAGAATGTCGGTATTCAGGCTCCGCTCGTGAGCCTCGTCGAGAATCACCAAAATTGTTTTGCTCTATGAAAGGTTGTTCTTGAGAACGTTGCTGTTGGCCTCTGTTGATTGGCCTGGCAGCACGAGGAGGATCATCGCCTCCAAATAAGTATCCAAGAGAGCTGTATCCACCACCGCAGCTCTGACCTCGACGAAACATTTCCGCACGACTGTCTCTCTCTAAGGCCTGCAAAGATGGCGCTAAAAGCTACGAACAAACAATCAGTAGCCTATTTGTGGAGAGTAATCAGATGCAAATTCTATGATATGACGAGGCAATAGGGTAAAAAACAGAAGCGACGGTATGGATATCATTCGATGCATAGAACGCGAGGCTCTCGGTCGGCTCTAGATTGCAATGCATGGCATAATATTTCATGCAACAAAAAGAAAGATGTGGCCAGATCGATTCTTTAGTTGTAAGACTGGTGCTATCCTAGGAACGAAGCAGAAACTAGCGCACCGCATGAGACATTACCGTCCGTCGGAACTTCCGAACATCCTGTCGGTTGTTCGAAATTCAACTTTGTGCAGCGGGCAGAGTCTCCAATGGATCCAAATCAATGGAGAGATAAAAATTCCAAAGTGACAGAAACAGTATCCCAATTGATGGGCACATTTACTTCCTCAGCAAATTTTGCCCATTTATTTTCGACTTCAGGACTAAAACCAAGCATGTCTTAGTTKCTGGAAACAGGGTATTTGGTTCTATTCCTCATTTTCATTGTAATAACTTCCACTGTGTTTTTTCAATACTGTTTCTAAGACTTTGTTCTTAAGCTGTAATAAGTACACTGACATTCAAAGATTAAAAACGATTAGAAAAAGTACAAATTGTTACTGGATTTGAAACCGGAGAAAGTATATATTCAGTTTCACTAAGCACGATAATATTCAATCGAGAAGTCAACGAATGCGAGCAATTAGAAAGCCTCTGAGAAAATCAGGAGCAAACAACTGATTTTAACATACAGTGCCGCCAGAATAACATTAATATGCACGTTCAAAGCAAGAAAAAACTGTAATTCAATCCACAGATATCAATAAACGATCCAAAATAATGACCTCACGACATCAACCTCACCCCAGTCTACAAACACACTCAACATTGAGGACAATTTCTCGATCAATTTCTACAAATWACAAACTGGCGTCTTCCTCACAACGTCAAAWTCATGTCTACGCAACAACTTCCAACTCCAGTCTACAGCACAAACTCTCCCAATCCATTCAATTCCCCAGAACTAATCATCGCACGCGCTTCAATTCCTTACACTCTTAATTAAATCATTTCTCGGTTCATGGACATTAATGCTTCCTAATMAAATTTTGCTCACTCATTTTCGACAACTATAATGCAAGAAAGCTAAGAAATGGTCAAGTGTGAAGTCAAAGAAATGAGTAAATAATTTAGAAAGCCGCTGAAAAGAAAACTGGAGCATACATTGATTTCAACCGACCATGCCGCCAGTATAACAACAYAAAAGCATCAAGAAATTTAAAAACTSCCAATCWATCCACAAATCTCATGAAAAGATCCAAACTAACACATCAACCTCACATCGAACACACGGACGCAGCAGCGTTCAACAATTTCTTGCACAAAACCGCGTGTTTCCATGATTGCTTACCTCTTGCTGTTATCGAAATCCGGTCACGCTTCACAAGAAGGCGCTGCTTCCAAGTTTCAGCTCACGATGGCAGATTTGAGGCAATGGAGTAATTCATGCGGAGGAGGTGAAATGGAGTAGCGACCAGGGCGGGGGACAGAAGCGATGGGGAAAGGAGACCAGCACCCGCGGGAGGAACTGCTGTTATAGGAGGGAGGGGAGGGGAGGGAGAACCAGGCGGCTAAGGCACTTAATTGAAACACCCTTCTAATCTCTTTCTGCTAAGCTTACTTAACCTCTCCTAATCCGCCTGCCGTCGCTTCGACGGAACCGCTAAATTAACCGGTAAATTAACCGTTAATTCACCCTAGGAACCCGGGTTCCAACTTCCAAGGACGACAGAGTCAGCTGAATTTTATTTCATGGCCAAATACCGCAAGTCTAATCCGATTAGAACAGACAGGTTGAGTCGCCAGTACAAGGCTGCCACATATCCATAAGGTAGGGGTGAAATTAATGCTTGAAGGTTAGAAGGCTAATATGAAGTAAAAAATTAGGTCTCTCTTTTTTCTCTTTTGGTTGTTCCATGTGTATGTTTTCTCATGGAGGTTTTTCATGAGAAAGAATTATTTGAGTTTTAAGAGGTTATATAGRTTAAATGAGAGTTATGGCTTAGAAAATTCATTAACTAGATTCTCACATTGGGTGGGAAAGAATAGAGGAACTGAGTAAGAGGGTTTGTAACCCTTTCTTTCYTTCTCTCATAGGTTTGTATACTATTAGATAGATCTCTTAAATTGAGGAATCTTTGAGTAGGAAAATAGATAGGTGCTAAGATTACAAAGATTTATAGGTCTTTTTGCAAGCTTTCTCTGAAGCTAAGATTTGTTGAAATTGGGGCCAAGACAAAGATAGAGATTCCAGTAGGGGTGTGCAAATTTGGAAAAATTATTTATTTATTGATATATTAAAGGTTTAGGACTAATTGCCCATGGTCCTCAAGTGTTTATGGATACCATTTTGAATTGAATACTTGAATCATGTRATGTGATGTGATGCATGGTTGAAAGTTTACTTGTTTAATTCATTGTTTGTGAATTTAGACAATTTATGATCTTGTTTGTATAGTCTAGRGGATAGTTTAACATAATAATTTGTGATGCCTAGGAAATTCATTGATGGAGGGTCTATGTAGTCTCCACTTCCTATTTGATTGTCTTAGGTTAAATTGTTGGCCAAAAACATAACATCAAATACAAAAAGGAAGTGTTGTTCAAAATAAAAATAAATAGAATGATTTTTTGGAAAAAATAGGCTTCAGCAAATTTTGTCTTAAAACAACCAAAAACTTTAAAGGTTATATAAGTTAGTTGAGGGTTGTTGCAGAAAACACTTGGCGATTATGGTTCAAAACGACCATAGTACTTGAGTATTGTGACTTATGCAATAAATTTTCTTAAAATGAAATAAAATATGGATAATTGTAAAGCATTCAAAAACAATTATGTGAGAAAATTCAGGTCTAGAAAAATTTCTCTCTAAAAGTTATGCACACTCAAAGAATGATTGAAAATACCAAGAAGATGGACACTTTGATGATTGATTTTAAAAAACTAGCCCAAAAAATTCAAAAATTCTCCAAAAAAAACTATTTTTTCTAACTTCAAGATGCTCCTTCTCAACCATTTTCATCATTGAGAAAAGGAAATTGTGTTATTTGCACTTGCGCAAAGCTATTGCACTTTGAGCACATGTGGAAAGTGGACACTTTATAAATCTCCTCATGGCCTTGTGTAATTGTAGTAGAAATCCTTGAATGACAATTTTGGAGCTTTAAATTCGCATTTTGGGGTCAAAGAAAATACTACAATAAAAATTTAACACAATGTCTACAACTACCACAAATACCTTGTCTGAGCATGGAGGGGTGTGGTGCAGCCCAGGAAAGACGTCTTGGGACATTTGAAGCGTTATCAGGAGTCTTACCCAGGTGACGAATTAGTGAAGTCTCTTGTTCAGCAATGCGAGGGGACCCAGCAGGGGACGCGTTCGACGAATGGCGAGGTAATCGACAAATCGGTTTGTGAGCCAGAGGCGTCCAAGGTTGTTGCGTCCGAATCTGGTGGTGACGTGCCGGAAGTAGCTGTAAGTGTCTTGGCATCGGGTTAGTGATGTTCTGTGGATCTGTAGGCCGTAGGTGTACCTCTATATTATTGGTGGTGCACAATCTTGGTATAATTTTTGCCTTTCATCCTAGTTTGAAAATGCTTCTTGAGTTTAGTTTAGGTCACTTTTTTGTGGAGTGGCGGTGAAGCAGTGGGCGCTGACACGGATTTGTTTGGCAGCCTCMGAGCACGAGTTCGATCGTTCCAGCGGTTGTCATGGAGACTGGGGGTGCGTTGAAGAAAGACGTCCAACAGAAGCGTCCTCATTTCATGGGCAGGACGTTATCGAGATCGTCGACTTTCTCATGTGTGGATGCAGACTCCCGATCCCAACATGCTAAAGCGGAATACGGGAAGAAGTTGGCGAAGACGATGGAGTTTTTGGCTACGCAAGCTGTAGCTCATTCTGCAAGTAAGGAATTCGTATGCTGTTCGTTCCGTTTCAAGATCGAGGTGTCTGAACTCATTCGTAGGGCTCATGGTTTTGGTGATTTTAGTTTCGTATTGAGGAATACCCAGAGACTCTTGACGCAGCGACTGAGATMTATGGATTCCTGGGCGATCTGGTGTGGCGATTTTTTTCCGTTTAGTTCAGGAGATCATCCTTGCAGTGCGTGTTTGAAGTATTTAAACTACTCTTTTCTTGAGCATGTGGTTGTGGGTGCGGCGATTGAATTTTGCTGTTCGATATGCATCAGGCAAGACAGGGGAAGTGGCAGAGACTAGCCCATCTGAGATCCAGAATCTACCATCGGTATGTTTGTTGTCCGTCGCTGTTACGATTGTGTATCTGGTTCTCGTGTTCGTTACCGTCGCCTTTCTCAGGTCCTGTTCTGAGATGGTATGGTTTGGACGTTCTGGGATCCTTGATGGCCCTGTCGAAGTGCTGCTTTACTAAACCTAGCTGTGGAGGATTGGTAGTCCGTTGTACAGTAGATTAATCGTAATGGTTTTGTGTAGGCTGGCGCTCCCGCGGTTGAGACAATGTGCGTGCCCACTCCTTCGTCGGAAGATCAAGGTGCTCCGGGTTTGAGTGTAGGTTCCAAGCTTTTGGAGCTTGCATCAAGAGTCGGGAGCAAGCTCACCGCCCAGCCTGGTTCTGAGGATTTCAGCAGTCACGTCCCTGAAGCGAGATCTCCACTTGTGTCTGGACCCGGCCACGGTATTTCTGAGAAGCCGGTGTATTCCCTGGGTGTTGAGTCTTCGGCAATAGAAATCGTGATTGACCTTAGTCCGCGTGGTAGGCGTTTCTTGAATCTTAAGACTTGATACTTGGTAACTATCATTCGCATCATTGGCGTTGCTTGTGTTGTTCACATCAAAAAATTGTAACAAATTCAAACTTTGTCAAAAAGATAAATTTGAATTTGTAATGCTTTTTTTCACTTTCCTATGTGTAAAGAAAATTAATTTTTTTTCCCACTGCCTGTGGAGCACATCAGAAATTGTGTCAAATAGGGTCAATCACCATACCTATCATGAAAGGAACTTGATTCTTATTGCAATCCCATGAATTCACATCTTGACATTAATGATACATGAAGAGCACCAATTTCTATGACTGAAAAAGCCTCAACAATTATAGAGGAGCACTTCAATGAATGCATGAACAGGATCATAATTCCAATTGGAAAAATACCCCAAATAGGAAGCACTCACAAGCAACAAACCTTGCATGGATTTTTGAGAATTTGTCCAAGAAATATCTGAGTCTAAAATCTACGAAGGTATAGTAAAGTTTCAAATAGAAATCATTAAACCCAAAATTTGCAAATCCCATCCGAACACCTAGCTAGAGATTATGGTAATTGGTAATTCTACATAAATTGTCCAGTTGGATGATTGATTGTGACAAATAAGAGGAGTATTGTGGTAGAACCACCCAGTACCAACCAGGGATCCATACCCAACCTGAATGTGTAATGTATTTTTTTTCTCCTATTCGAGAGTGGGACTAATAAGTAGATGACACATGTCCCAAAATAGTGAGTGGGAAAGTAGTTCTTGAATGGTTAGAATTAGAAGACTCTATGTATTGTTACTGGATACAAGCCAACTTTTGGATTCCAAAACTCATAGTAATTTGAATTTAAGGAAAAAATCACAAGAAATTGACAATCTCTATAAATTCTATCTTTTTACATGGCAAAATTTTTACATTGACTTTTATTGCTCTTGAAAATGTATGAATCACTTAACTTGTAACGAATTGAATGATAACCTTCGAAATCGTCAATTTTGATAATAAGAAAATTACTAGTTTAAAATAATCCAAAAGTACTCATTGGAAGCCAAAGTATTGTAGAAGATCTCCTCTTTCCATACAAAATTTTGAGGATGAATAGTTGCACTTCTATCCTACACGAATTGACTTTTTTGTCATCCATTGGACATCCATCTTGACGTTCAAGGGTTAAGTGGTCAACTATATGTGATTCTACCATATTCATTGTCTTTCTCCCTCTATATATACTTCATTTTTCTTTGTATGAATACTTCGATTCTCTAGTGGACTTTGGTGTTGCTACCCTTAAGATGTTTTGATGTTGTTTCATTCTCAACAATAAGAACCATTGTAGGAAACCATTTGGGGACAATATACCTATTGTTGGTTTTCATTATGAACARCAACAAAACACATCGAAAAATTGTAACAAATTCAAAACTTTGTCAAAACGATAATTTTGAATTTGTAATGTTTTCTTTTACTTTCCTATATGTGTAAAGAAATTAGTTCTTTTCCAACTGCCTATGGGGCACATTAGAAATTGTTATAAATAGGGTCAGTCACCATACTTTACCTGAAAGGAACTTAATTCTTATTATGAATTCACATCTTGACATTAATGATACATGAGGAACACCGATTTTTATAACTGAAAATGGGAGCAAGCGACGTTGGAATGGAGATTCAAACTTCTGGAGTTCTGCAACATCAGATTCTATCAAGTTTCCATAACTAGACTCTCCCCAAGCCCCTAACGTTGTAAAGGACGTTAAATCATCTTTGAGGCCTGCTGATGCAAATGTCGCGGCAGGAGATCTAGAGGAGCATTGTGCTCTAATGATTAAAGCGCTTGAGAGCATGTCACGTGTTGAGATCATGTTATCCGCAGGAGAGATTTTAAAACCCGTAGTTGGGGCTATGAGTGAAAAGTCTAGCGCTACACTACTATTTTTCAGCAGACAACCAGAAATACAACACAACAAGGATGTCCAAACGTCCAAACGTTTGCTGACATTTGGTCGGGCCGTTCACCTAACGTCGTTGCAACATCCACCTGTGTCGCCGTCACTGCATCGTTCGCCCGTCCACCCATCCGCGTCTGCTTGGTTGTACACCCGACCGCTTGACCACCCACTTACACAATTACACATGCAATTACATATCCCAAATCCTTAGTTGCAACTACACATAGGCATAAGTATATAATTCATTCATCCTTGTATTTGAAAGAGACCCATTTGACTGTAGTTTGGAAGAAAAACATTTAACCATGGTTTTGAAAAACTCATTTGGTGAAAAAAAATCAACTTTGGATGATGTTTTGAGCACTTAAGTGACTACTATGTCCTCATAAATACTAGCCACTTGACCACTTCTTATGAGACTCCAAATTYTTCTTGGATTCATACTTATTTTTGTAAAAATCTAGTTTTGCAACAATTTTTGGCGCCAATGGGACCTAAATGGTTATCTTTGTAACAACACAAGGACTTAAAATGTCTAATGAATGATTTTCAAGCTTATTATAGATGAGCAATTCTATCACCATGTGAAAAAAATATTCTTTGCTTGAGAATCATGATTATAGACTCATAGGCCTTACAATGTAAACTTAGTAAGAAGTATAAGTAGCCACTGTTAGTCCATAGCATGATTTTTTGGATCGGTAGAAATATGAGCATATGAAGAAAAAGACCTAAATAGAGAAAAAAACAAATTTAAGAAATTATAGGAATGAAATGTAGATATGAGAGATGAACCTAGGTAACCACACTAAATAAGATAATCTCCTCACCAAATTAGTCTTTACATATTTTTGCTTATAATGCCTAGAAAGCAAACACCTTTTGAATATAGATTTTCAGTATATTTAGGATTAATACTTTAAAAATTCATACGTAATTCATACAAATGTCCAAAATCATTTGAAGAGGACACGAAGTATTATCTTAATCACATTTCTAAATCAACCACACATATGCTTAATAGGAGACAAATAATGAAGCCTACTTACAAGCTTTTAGGTGTGAATCTTACCTTGTACTAAACTTTGAACTAAAAAAAAATATTTTATCGTCTAAGAGGTTTAATGAAAAATGCTTGATAGATGAAATTTTTGTCCTAAAACATGTAGAAATGAATGTGCAACAAAATTGATATGTTTGCTTATGGCTCATTGCTCGATATTGTGTCAAGAACAACTTTTCTTTTGTATTTTTGAAAAAGTACCTCGATGATGATCACTTAAATTTGGTGAAGCATTTTATTTCTTTAAACATCCATCTTTTGGACCAAATAATAATTTTCAATCAAATTGATAAACTTTTTCATTCAAATTTGGCAATTACATCCATATTTTTAATAGAAATGAAAAATATTTGGCAAAATATTGACATTTATTTTGAAAAGGTGCAATCTGGGCCCATGGTGCCAAAAAAAAGGGGCTAGTAAAGAGTGTTAGGTGAGTCTTAGGTGTACAAAATTGACAATTCTTTTGGTGAAGAGGGGCCTCATAGATGGGTCATTATCCTCTTGCAAGTTGGTTAATGACCAAGCTTAGGGTTTTGTGATGGGCTACTTTTTTCCCTTCTTCTCCAAATTTTTCATTCGATAATTGAGGATGAATTTCATTCCCAAACTTTAAATTGGTAACATTCCAATAAAAATTGCATAAATTGAATTCCTTCAATATGGACAACATTGTCAAGAATGCTCAATATGTGAAAATGGGTGTTTTTATTATTGAAGAGGTTTGTGCACAAAAATGATGGAAAGAAGGGACGTCACTATGACTGTCCAGAACTTCTTCAGTGCCATTTTATCTAAGCCGCGCTACAGGCCCCATGTTTCCAACTGTGCCCTGTTGGCAACACTATCCTCTAAGTAAGTGACACCCTGCTAAACAAAAGGGCAAATCAAAATTTCTCAATGAGCGCATCTAATTGTCTAGTTTCTTCTGACTCAGTGGATTCTGAATGCGCTGCCGTAGACTTGGCGGGAGACCCCGCCTCTTGTGAACTCTCCAAGTCACTGGTTCCGATGGCCCGCCCACTGCTGACGCCGTTTCCAATGGAGGCGCGTTGACAGCAACCACCGAATCTGGCTTTGTGGGAGGGTCTTCCTTGTCCTCTTCACGCTTGTTCGGCACGTTCATTCTTCTTTCGGGCTTCTTCTCCCCCCTATTGGCAGCTACTGCTTCATTTGCTGTTTCCAACAGAGCACACCCAGCATGAGCATTAGCGCAATTTTGTAAAGAGAAAACTGTTTCCAACAAGTAAAACTACAAGAGTGAAGGTGCGAACTGGCAATGTTCATTTCAAACCTGACATGGACGCAACAAGAAAGTGCATTACTTCATTCCATTATGCTCCCACTACTTACTGTGAAATGCTAATTCTCGCACGGCTGCAGCAACCGCATCTGTATAGACAGATCCTCGAGGCCTGTCTGCTTGAATAGGTAACGCCCAAAGGTAATCTCTAGGAGCAACAGGAGAGAGCAAGCCATGGTGGGCCTTACCAGCCAAGGGTGATGGACCCAGGTCAGACTTTAGCAACTTTGGAGCTACTTCACCTTCAGGGTTCACAGAGGCTTCCCTCTTCCGAATTGTGACCCCGAAAGACTCCGCCTCACGCGCAACTTCATTCTCGCAAACACAAAGCGGGCTCTGTGCTTCCAACGCGTCAAAGCCCCATGCTTTGAACCACTGGCGGTCACCTACTGTCTTGCATCTCGGACACACATGACTCCCCGAAAGAATTTGAGACCACAAACACCAGGGGTGAAACAGGCAATCACAAGAGAAGGGCACAACAGTGTTGGAAACAAACAATAGAGCACAAAGTGCGCAGGGTGCGTCCAACTGAAGAACTGGCGATGTTCCCGTTTCCAACGCCTTATCCTCAGCAGGCTTCTTCGGCTTGATGGAAAATTGGGATGCTTTCTTGGTAAAAACCTGCTTCTGGACGTCGGTCAGCGCTTGCTCCAACACCGACAATGTTGCCTCCTCGTCCTTAAGGCACTTTGTCTTCAACAACGCGGTATCCTGACATTCCTCCAACTTGTCGTTGTTGGCAGTGATGTCCTTGGAATCCTGCCGCTGCTCCTTGTCGACGACCAACTTCTTGTCCATGCTCCCAGCCGATCCAAGCTCTCTACTCTTCCTCCGCAAGGTATCCTTTACAGAATTGAGGCGTTCGTCTTCTGCTTCCAACTCGAAAATTTCGCCTTCCAATTCCTTCAGCGACATCCGCAACCGAGTAAGGAGGATGGATTTAGAGTTGACCTCGCTCGTCTTCTCTTTCACCGCCTTCAACAATGTGGCCAATTTGGTCGGTGCGTTGCCTCCAACGCCAGCATGCTCAGGCCCATCATCTCGCCCAACCTTGTTTCCAACGTCCTGAACCTCACGCGATGAGTGTTGCTCGCGACTGGTGGCGCATTCAGCGGGCTGTGCTCCACCTTCATGTTGGAAATAAGTCTTGAATTCCTTGATGATGAAAAACAGCTGCTCCCTCAATGGTGGAGGTCCCAACTTCAGAGGATTGAGGCCCGCATGAGCACGCCGTTCCTCTGTCAATTGAGCCACAGACGTTGCCCAGTTCACCTTGTTTCTGCGCCCCTCAGTGTAATAGTACACACACGCGCGCAAGAATGTTTGGCTGAAGGCTTTGTTGTCCGGTGCATCGCCATATACTTTGATGTACATCCTCAGGAACAGATCCCGTGCATTCGCGTCTCTACACTTGTCCAAGCTGTACCTTCTCCTGTTCAGACCCTCCCCAGGAAGCCAGATGTGCTCGTACCTATCGGCTGGAACCATCGCCTCCGTCACCTCTTTGGGCATGATCCCTTCCTTGCAGAGCCCATACATACTGTGGAAGAATTGGGCGTCATAAACTACCTTGTGCCTCCCCAACAAGCACGGTGCCAACAGAACCAGCCTCTTGCGCAACGCTGCTGGAATTCCCTCTAAATCAAACGCATTCTCCCATGTAAAGAAACTATCAGGTTGGACCACAGGAGGCTGGCATGCGCCAGGAGCAGACTCTTGCAGAACTGCAGCCATGAGAGCTTTGCCTTTGACAAGGCTTTTGGAACGGTGTTTCCTATTGGAAGAGCTCATGGTGGGAACAAAGAAATCGACAACAGCAGGAGAGAAAATGCAATGGAAACCCAGAAAATAGAAGCAGAGAGCAAGCCTGCTGGAAAGGAAGTACAAGAAATTCACAGAGGCACCTCGGACACACAGCAAGAAGGAAGGGGGGTCGTGGGGCATACGGCTTGTGTCTCACGCTTCAGAGGAAAAATTCACATGATGGCAGCACTCATTACAACCGCCACATGTTGCCAACGAGTGAATGAGCTTATGAGCTTATGGATTTCTGTGATCAACGTACATTGAATGCTGACAACTTGAGTTAGGATAAGTGTCTTATGATTAGAAAAGACATCACCGGTTGTCTGAAGAGTACTTGTTTCCATCATGGCATGATCTATTGGCTTGAGTGCCATGATCTCACAAGGTAGGATCTCACAAGGTAGTCTTCTTTTGTGATGAAATTTTCAAATTTGGATGAAAAAGTGTTTGAATTAGATTTAAATTTTTATTATGGTACAGAAGATGGAGATCCTGCCCTGACCAAGTCGATGGTTGGAACATCCTAGCTGCAGTCACACCACGAAGGGAGGGTTTGATGGGAACATTGTTGGAAGCACCACTAAGTGCTGGGTCCTTCATGATGTGCACGTTGCCACCGTGAAGACCGGCTGCTGACAAACTCTTCTCCATATTCTCTACGGCTTGCTATTGACGCTCTTCATTTTTCATGTTCCAAATGAACATGAAATGGAGGTGAAGAATTTTCTCCATCATTCTTGTTAATGCATGCAAGGTACAAATATGTACCCTCTCAAGTGGGATGGGTAGAATAGGCTTCCACCGTGATTCTCTGTCCATGGCCAGTGTTTTAGGGTGGACATTACCAGCAAATAAACCTCCATGCCATGTATGTTTCCTTCTCCTAGCCTCTGTAGTAGCAGATGACGCTGTTCCCAACACCGGTTTTGTCCGTTGTTGGTTACAGTAAATGCATGAGTGTATTGCATTGGCTCCATGTTTCATCCCGTACAAACACTTGATTGTCTTCATGTCTGCTGACAAGTGCCACTCTACTTTGAAGTTTCCAACACCCTCAACTGTTAACAGTTGACCCTCATCCTGTGCTTTGATGAGTGTAGGGAATTGAGTTTGTTGGAACACCCAATCGAGAACTCCGTAGGACTCCTTGGCAACCTCAAAGCATGCAATAGGCCATATTTCAGTTTCAGATTGGACTAAAAAATATCTATCATCGGATTTTTGTATGCTTGTGTCTAATGCACGATTCATGAGCGTCAAATTCACCCTTTCAAATTTCCTCCCATGTACAATCTCAGCTTCATCCATCTTCAACACAAAAAACAACGGCTTGTTTCCAACTTCTGCACATGGAGGTTCAGTTTCCAACGTCTGAGCACTCTAAACCACTTGACGTACACACATGAATAAGAGAACATAACCTACAAGTCCCGTTTGACCATGAATATTTTGAAAAGAAGAATATTCACCTTCGGTGGTGAATTGGTATAGCTTCACCATAGTCCTCTGCACCACTTCGATGTCAACAAACAAAGAATTCTTTGTTGTGAGGACAACTCTTGATATATCTGATTTCTTCTTTCTTCCTCTTCCATTGGTGACTAAAGATTGCACCACCAACTCCAACGTACTATCAATATGGTAATAGTCACCAACAAGATCCTTTAGCTTCGAATTAAGTTCTGCTTGCAACAAGCTGACCTGCTCAACAAAATCCCCGTTGTGAGAACACCCTGTAACCCTAAACCCTAAACTTAGATGTTGTGTTCAGATTTTCTGTATTGTCGTTATGCATGATGCACAGAACCCTGAACCCTCGAACCGCATTCTCCGACTACATGATGTATGCACCCTAAACAGCGACGCCTGTATCCAAGTGGCTACAATTCTGTGGCATCATTTCAGATCAACTAGGCTGTTGGCAACAACCCTCCAATATGCTATACTTTGAACTGAAACAACTCATTTCCAACAACGCCTAGACAAAATTCATGGACAGTTTCTCACTAACTTGGTACCTTGTGCGGGTTTGGCAAGAATGTTGGCTTCAAACGCTTGTCCACGAGTTGCACTCGGCCTTTGATCGTCTTGTAAATCTCACCATATCATTTTTGTGACACTCCATTCATATCACACGCTGCTAGTATTGCTTCTATTCTCAACTTTGTTCCAATTCTATTGAGGTAGTAGTTCGTCATGCTGGTTGCAGCATCACTATTTTGCGAAGTTGATACCAACGCTAGTGTCTCTCTTTTTGACATTAATCGTCCAATCGCCTACCCGATCCCATCTTGGGTATCCTTGTCGCCACACAAACGTTTCCTTCTGTTAGACGTCCTGTTGCCAGCATGTATTGACTGAACTATCTGCGGTTGCAACAAACTTCGAATTTTGGCTATATGAGCTCTCGCGGCGCCACCAGTCTTTGCTAATTCAGCGAGACCCTTCCATGCTCTTAGTTGTGGCCTTGCTGGAGTGCTGACCATTCTTTCCATTTTCCTTTGGAACTTCACTATGGACTTTCTTGCTTCCATGAGTTCCTGCTCCAATCGCATCAACTCCTAATGCGCTTCTTGTTGTCCCTGTTCTTTCGCCATGAGAAGGTTGCTGTTGTAACCGTCCTCATTCCTCTGCAACTCTTCTTCGACTGCTACACATCGGGCCCTCAAGAACCCTAAACCGCTCTTCAAAGTCACAATCTCTTCTCTACTTCCTGCAACAAGTTCCTCTGAACACTGAGCCCAATTGCTGTTGGCAACGGCCAGTTCCTGCTCTAAAACCGCGATGGAATTCTCCAAGCCCACTATTTTCCGAACAGCATCAGCTTCTGTCTTTTCTAATCGCTGTTCCAAGCCCTTCACTGAGTCACAGGTGCTAACAAGGTGTCTAGAATATCCTAGGAGTCCAGATTCACCGTGACACACAAATTCCAAGTAACTCTTGACTGTTTGAAACGGTGGTGGCTTCCCCGTGACAGGATCTGTTGGGTACAAATTGCCATCCAACCATAAATCAATGTTGGTGGCTCCAAAATCTCTCAACGTTGGAAACTCTGCTTTTGACGCTTGGTGATCAATTCGAACACCTTTCCTCACAACAGGGGCAAATTTACTATTCAATATTGCAGCTGCTGTATACGAACTACCCTTTCCAACGTTCGTAATGTCCTGAAGTGCCATCTTCCCCAACTCTCTCAAACCATGTGCTTCAACCACAGCAAAAACAATTGAAGGATGTCAATGAGCATGTTGGCAACGTCAATGAGGCCAGCTCATTTGGCGGGAAGCAATTCCAACACACTGTACAATGTGCGTTGGAAAGCATCTCCACGTTGACCTGCTGTGAATCCTTTGACATTCCCTCATTCTCGTCAACCGTTGTGTACAGTGGAGGTACCATGATTTCAGGAAGTGGATTGTAATCCCAACTCCTAAAACCCTGTGTACACTTCCATCGAAAGTCATTTGGTACTTGCAGGGTTCAATAAAATAGTTGCCAACATACAATATTCAATTCTACACGTTCATTGCAAAGTCATTAGGTACGTCGAGGGTGCAATAAAATAGTTGCCACCATACAATATTCAATTCCAAACGTTCATTGCGGTTTGTTGTTGAGGTACCAACAGGGACCTGTTGGTACACTTCACGTATGCACGGCTGTTGCCACCTAGACCGCACTCAGCCTCGCCGTTGCCAACTTGGCCATAGCCACCTTGTTCCCATTGGACCAGAGAATTGATGGCAACTTCTGAAAATGACTATATATTCAGAATTCATGCATTTCCAAATATCAAACAATTCATTTCCAAGGCAAAAGTACCAGGCATGTAGAGACCCAAATTTTGCTCTAATGCCCAGGCCCTGAACGTCGTAAAGGACATTAACCCTTAAAGGACTGACCTATCACCGCGGGCGAAGGCGAGGTGCAATATGTAGTGCTTGACCGAGGAGAAAAACCCTGTTCACGCACATGTTTAGCTTTGGATAAATTGTACAAACCAATACCTCATGCTACCCATTCAAAAATTGCGAGAAGGACAACACGGCACAAAACACTTTCATGTGAAAATCTTAGCTATCTTCGCAGAATTAGGGCTACCTAAAAATATGGAAGCAATTAAAAACACTAAATTTGACTTCCCATGATGATTGACACATGTGTGGTCACTTTCAAAAAAGGAATGGATGAAAATTAGTGAGTGTCCGCTCACCAAATGAGTTTTTTGTCATTGAAAGGACAATAAACGTCCGCGGCGTCGTTTAAGGGTTACATCAACTGTAGGGCTTGTCGATACAAATGTCGTGGCAAGAGATCTAGAGGAGCATTGTGCTCTAATGCTTAAAGCGCTTGAGAGCATGTCATGTGTTGAGATCATGTTATCCGCAGGAGGGATTTTAAAATGTGTAGTCTGGACCATAAGCGAAAAGTCTAGCACTACACTACAGTTTTTCAGCAACCAACCAGAAATGCAATAGAGCCTGGATGCATCGTAATTTATCTTGGTTTGTATTGTTTTGTTTGTACACAAGAAAATTGTACTCATCGCATTCGTTTTCTTCAATGTGTCAGTTTGAATGCAAGGCATATGGGGGATGGGGATGGAATCCAAATGCGGCGGCTGTGAAGACTTTTAAAGAAATTACTCGCAATGTCATCCGAAGCCACAATAAAGCAGCCCATTCAAAACCGTTGTGGAATTGACAGAATTAGTCAATACCTACAATTGTGCAATTCAATTGATCCCGAATCTCGAGATCCAATTTCCAAACAAATGCAAGGTTATAGGTAAACTTAAAACTTTAAAACTTCACTTTCCGAAAGAATTCCAAAAGGATAGTTGAATGGAATTGGATTCAATTCAAGACCCAAGGAGTCCTTGTTGGTGCCAACGAGGATCCTACTACGGCATAGCGTAGCCCTTCCACAAAGTTCAACTCAAAAGTTTTACTCGGTTTAACTCACAAGTTTAACACAGATCCAACGGTAGAGGGGGTGGCAGGATTTTTCTCCCACTTTTCGTGAACGACTCTTGTTTTCCCAAAAGGGGGGCACAATAGGGAAGGAGCTATCATCACATGAGATAGTGTACCTATTGTTGATTTTGCTTATGAATAGCAACAGGACACATCCAAAAATTGTATTATAATTACCAAGAGTAACGACTACATACATGCAATAACAGGAAGACCCCATCAAAAGCATCAGAAACTACTCAATAAAAACAATTCCCATGTTTCCAGAAAATTACTGAGAGTGACATTTACAGTCAGCATTGGAAATACAACGATCCCAAAATGGATTGCACAAACCTTGGCCGCCATTGTGGAACAAGCCGGCTTCGCTCCGCTCCAAAGTAATATAAAGAGGCACGCTAAAATACTTCCAAACAGCAAYGGCCTGGAACTCATGTGGCAGGACCTGTATGAGATCAGGTCTGTCATCATGAAACACACAACATAACCACGGTTCTGTAAGTAAATAACCAAAATATTTCTCTGAGTCAAMACCCAGAGAATTTCAGAACAAAAGRACCATCCCCGCTACGAAAATCYCATCCAATTCAAAGTKGTCTCACCAAMTTACTCGATCAAATCCATTCGTCCAAGTAAACAAAACATCCACTGCATGTAGAATTTCGCTAGAACATCACATCCTGACATAACTTTCGAAACAGAAATTTGTTTGAGGGATCCAGACACATCCACGAGATTATTCCGGATAGAGGAAATCAAGAGTCTCATACACACCAACCTGAACACACACACACCTGAGCGCGGCTCATAATTCCGAACCCACATTCACATCGATCCCGAAATCCCCTTCCCTTGGCTCCGCTACTACATCAACAGATTTGAACCCATTATCGATGTGTGCCGGATCCATATGCAAATCATGCACTCGTACAAAATTCATGTACTCGCATACAGATTCCGACTATTTCCTACCCAGYAATTCTATTCTACTCAGAAACCCACCAAAGTTATGACAAAGTTATGACATGGCCAAATCTAGCTGCGAAAACCAAAAMTTAGAAGCAAGATTCCCACATGCCATTCACTATGGCATCCAGGTTTAATATAAGGAATTACCAAGGCATACTAACTACAAAATGTCGCCAAATTGTCTACTATTAACGCCACTCCACCGACAGGAAAAGTAAACTAAATCCTCGAAAACACACATCGCCCAAACCCTACTACCCCCAGCACAACTCACGCCATCCAAGAACCCCAAGAGCCAAGAATCAATTTCGTCGTCCGACTGTTCAATTCTCATCGCCCGAACTGAATCCSAAGACAACCCTCATCTCCACAAAACCCCAACAAAGTCACACCGACTAAGGAACTAAAAGACCGCTCCGGCACCACAACCTCGTCAAATTCATGCAGCATATCTCTGGTGACGGCGAAAATTCACAAATTCTCAAATCCATACCACTTCACAAGTCGATCCCACTTCATGGACCCATCCCAATTGCATTCAAGGAAAGAGAAAGAGCGAGAAAGCAGAGTTGCGGGGAGAAAGAGATRGCGAATTTGGTGTGCGAAGTACCTGAGATCGGACAGAAACAAAACAAACAGGACGCAAGGGAGAGTGATAAGGTAATGGCGAAGGATTGTTGGCGGATTTTAGTGGTGGGATTGATCGAAGGAGAGAGAGAAAGAGGGGTTGCGTGCGTCGTACAAAGGCTTAAGCTGACTGTAGCGGAAGAACAAGGAAACCGCCGCGAGAGCGGGAGTTCGGTCCAGCGGGGCAGATGTGGGGGGGCGAAGTGGCGTGTCACGTGGACGCCGTGGAAAGGATCGGGGATTCGGGGAGAGGTAGGTCGGTGCGTGGGCGGGTCTGTGACCGTGGGTGGGCTGAAGACCGGGAAACATGCTGCACTCAAAACCCTATGACCGTCGTTATCTACAAAACACTGACACAACATATTTACTTATAAAATTTGGGGCATGTGACAACTCAACATTGAACTCTCTATAGCATGAATTTTGATTCTTTTTCAATTATGTGTAAATGGATAGATGTACTTATGGATGTTTTCTACATGAATGTAAAATTAAATTTTGAAAATTCAACATTGATGGCTTTCAATAACTTATCATGTAGTATTAACAACAAAAATTAATTTAAATAATTCACTTAAGGAAAGGAGTTCTGATTTTTTGAAATTATAATTTGGTGTGCATAATTGAGATTACTTAAGACTGCAATGGTGTAAGAATTGCATAATAATTGTTTGAGATTGCATTAGAAAATGGTGCCTTTGTAAGGAAAACAAAAAGAGATGGCAATCCTTGTTGGCAAGACACTATATTGATGTACATAGAACATGTAACATGTTGGGAGACCATAGTCCATGGTACGTTGCACTCAATTAGAAAGACCATCTTGTATCATATAATTGGTCACTGCGTATGGTTATACTCATCAAATTTTAAAAAACTACTAAGAATGGCAATCCAAATAATATTTTAAGTACTTTGGTCACATCATTTAAAAATGAAAGAGGCATTTTAGGCAAGCAAGGAAAAATCCTATAGTGGTTCCCATTGTAAACCATGGAAATATCATTCTTGTCATTTTGGAAGCTAATGGAGCTACCCTAAAAGATAAAATATCCATTGAATGAACAATTGAATATTTGGATAGGTTCCTATAAAGGCATTTTTGAACATGTGTTTTTGAAATTTTGACATAAGTTTCATATACTAACATCCTTTGTGTGAAGAAAAAAATTACAATTGGATGTCTAGGTCAAAAAAATCATGCTACTAAAATTTGGGCAATTCAAGAATCTTTTYCAAAATCCCTCAATCATCTACTTTTGAAATTTGGTATATATGACTATTATAATTGTAAAAAACAAAACACTTTCAACTCAAAAATCACACTTTGAGTAGATTCAAACTTTATTAACCCTTAACCCCTAAGTGGTTTTGAATGTCTTTCAATACACCTCTACATTTCTTAAATGTGATATACACAACCTTGCAAGTGATCATTTTTTTTAATTTTTTTTTGTTGAATGCATGCTAAAATTTTCTATTGAGCTCCACAATCTTCGGCTACGTTAGACATGTTAATAATTTTGAAAATATTATAAAGCTTAAGGCTCCCTCATTTGGGGGCTTGCATACATACGCACTGTATTAAAAAACCCTAAAATCCAAAATCTCATTTAAGCACGCGTAAGATGCTCTTATTGCAGTTCCTAGGTGCCAATAAAGCAACTATGATTGCAATAAACTGGTGTACATGGTCAAGGCAGATGCAAATAGAAGGATGGGTGGGTGTGTACGCTATGGAAGCTGTAAACGTATTTTTCTTGAAATACAATGTTGAGCGTGTTTGGTAGCCTCTCATATTAACAATGGACATTACAATTTTTTTGCAAAATCATGAGAAAATCGATGGCTATTATATCTTCAATTTCTCAATTTACACACTAAACAAATTCTTCATGGAAGTTGGAGAATAAGGGCCACGTATGAATTGAGAAGACACAATGTGTACCCTAAACCACTTAGGGGTTAAAAGACAATGCAAACATTTTAAAAGTCAAATCTTGGATTTTCACAAAGTTCTTTTTTTAAAATGTTTTTAAAGCTTAACAAATGAAGTGTAGCTCTAATAATCCACTTTTTCTAAAATTATCAAAATTATAATTTTTGTGACACAATAGGTATGGTTTTGAGAAACATTTTTATGGCACAATAGGTAGGACTGGTATGGTTTTGAGAAACATTTTTATGGCACAATAGGTAGGACTGGTATGGTGAATAGTATTCAAGTTGTTCATGTATGCTTGACCTTTTAATGTAGCAATTTTTTAGGATGCAAAAGAAAGCTTTGGTAATAGATATTTCATGTGGAAAATTTTTATTCCAGTCAATTTTATAAGGTAACAACAACTAATTGTGACTAGTTTGCAAATCCTACCAATCTACATGGTTGCCTAATTTGTAAACCCTCTAAATATAAAAGACAAGGATCAATTCTGATTATACATATTTCAACACTTCAAAAGTCGTAGATTATTCTTGCATTGTCTCAAAAAGGTAAAAGCATACTAAGAGAATTTAAAATCCTATGGGATCCTAACAAGATCTAGCAAAAATTAGACAATTTCGAAATGAGAACCATGTGCAAGTACTTATTTGAACAACCATCAATTAAATTAGCATTCAAAATTCCTCCTTTAGCACACCTAATATTTAAATAGAAGTGATTTTTTTTTTTTTTTTTTCTTGGAAACATGACATGCACTCTAGAATGCAAGCAAGTCGTACAAATCCTTCAATTATAATTATCCATTCTTCATTCATTGACTTGAACATAATAATTTACATCCAAATATTGGTAAACTTTCTAGGAGTATAGTTGCATCAAGTTGAAGTCTAAGAATGTGGAGAAAAATAATTTGTATCAAAATTGCTCAAGGTAAGTACACCTAAAACTAACAAAAAAAAACCCAATGCATTATGGTTCCATTGTTAATTTATGAAGATTTTGTAGGATCATGCTGGTGGTTAAGAGAGGATTTTGAATTTCTTCTAGAATGCAATTTCTGGGACATTGTATGAATAAACTATGGATTTTCAAAGTTTTGAGAATAGATGTTTCTAAACAAATTCAAGGTTGTCGTAAATAGTGGGAATGTATTTTAAGCAAAAATCTATAAATGTTAAGTTTAGGAAGGTAGTGCTAACTTTAATTGGGTGAAGTTACCTTATCGGATTGCCAAATTTGACCTCTGGTACGTGCAAACTTGGAGTTTAGTAATAGTGGTGATAAAATTATTACACCTATGACAAAGACAAAAGGCACAAGGTGTATAGGAACATTTGTTTACAGTTGACTTTGAGTTGGTTCGGCATAGTTAACGCAATCTTTAGTTATCAACCATTCATACGTGTGGCAAATTATTCAGTAGCTTTTATAAAGGTTACCTCTATCTCAACAAAGTCTTACCTTACAAAATTGATCCACATTATAGAAAATTAAAGTAGGCTTCCATATCAATGTCATTTAAAGAATTTATTTTTATATTTGTTATTTTTTTACCCATGGATCAAATCCATTGATATAGACCCCCTCCAAAAAAAGAACTTTTGATGGCAGATTGAAGGGATCGCTTTACTGACATTTGTGCTAATGAAGGGTGAAGATGTCATTTCTATAGTAAAATCAATTTTTCATCTTCAAAGAATATGTATAAATTGAAGATGAGAGCTTGGCCGCTCATTGTCAAAACATAGGAATAATGTGTGAAGTAGAATTTTAGGCCTTGTTTAGGCATAGTAAAATAACTTTCTCAAAAAATGGTGAACAAAGAAAAGTTGTAAAATCAATATAAATTTAATCTCAAAAAACATGTTTAAAATTTCAAGTCTTTAATCAAAAGTTATAGACAAAATTCAGAGAGGATGTTTGAAAATGTCAGAAACAATATCCTTTCCAACCCCTTTCAGAGATTTATCCATAAATTTGGATTGGAAACTTGAAATATGAAATGGGTTTTGGGACGTGAAGAATAACTTGATTTACCAATTTTTCTTGGCCACTAATTTTTGAAAAAGGGTATTTTACTATGCCTAAACAACGCCTGAAATTCTACTTCACACATTTTTCCTATGTTTTGACAATGAGCGGTCAAGCTCCCACTATTCCTACTTTATATATCTCMGATGAAATGTTTCACCTCCTACCACCCCATTTTAATATAAAACTTGTCTTCCCAACCCAACACACAAACAATGAATTGCTTTTGAAGCAAAGTGAGGAAAATTGCTAAATCCATTCATTTCTCATATCATTGGAGTTGCTTGTAGTAGTAGTAGTCTTACTTAGTTGCCCATTTCTCCTTACATTATGAAAGACCGTTGTCAGTTCTCGAGAATCTACATAATTAGAAGATTGAGAATTACATAACAACAACGTGCAATGTCTAAGTGCTTATGAATAGCTGTCAACTTTTACACAACATACACTACTCTTAAGCGTTGCCAAGTCTACAACCAAGTAGGTTCGGTAGTCACAAAAAAACGATGTGTACACCCACCAAATTTTTTATATAACACCACAGCTAAGAACGTATCCTAACTCCAAGTGTGTACATACCTTTATTGCATGGCGCAAACCACATGAATGTGGCAATGGCAAACACCATGGTACTAGTCTACTGGTGAAGGTCTGATTGAGGGATGTTTTTTTACATGTCAAGGCTCCACTTTCATGTTGTTGGATATAACTTCAACAAACAGGCTAAAAGCAAAAAATCATAATCATGCTAGAAAAATCACTAGGGGAGATTTGAGGGCAAGGAAGGGCCGTTCCTCTTGTTGTATCCCTATAGTGCTGTGAACCAACAACTACTATCAGAAATTCTTTTTGAAAAACAAAAACAAAAACAAAAATTGCCAAAAATCATATTTTTAAAAATAAAAATCTTGTTTTGGTACACCCAAAATTGAGGGCATTATTCTAATTATCTCCATTCATTTTTTGGTTTCAGGCATGAATAAGATCAAACCAAAGACTCCTTGCGACTAAGTTTTATAAAAATGTTATAGCCTTCACAAGGAATATACTAAAAAATTGGAAAATAAACAGTAAAATTTTAGTCCATTCAAAATAATTCAAGAACCTGGTTAGAGGCAAAATGTTGTGAGGATGCCATAACTATGTGCACCCAATATTTTTATTTTTTTTCACAAATATTGAAATTTGAGTTGAATAAATGACTTCAAAATTTACTTTAGAGTAGGGAATCCATAAATCCCGCAAACTAAAACTCCTCATAACTTTCCAATTAATCAAAATGAAATTGTTCAAAGCTTTCCATGTGTATATACATCTAAAAGATTAATTTCAAATTTTTTATTTCTATAAACGTGATTTTTTCAGAATTTTTTTGATTTGCTCGAGTTGCCTAAGGATCAAAGAAAAACATGCATCATGCAATTTTTTTAACTTAAAAGAAACTTTTTAACTATGAAAAAAACTTTTTAACCATGGAGTCAAAAGCTATGAAAATTGTGTGGCTTTAAAGTTAATACTTCATAGGCACATGTGTGAAAATTTCAAAGAAAGATAAATTAAAAACTTCATTTGCAATGAACTATCTAAAATCGCTATGTTCCCCAATAAATGCATAGTTTGGTTCTTTAGAGGTTAAAAATACCCAATTCTAATCTTTTTTAGTTGCTTTTATTTGGATGTTTAATTGTCCCGCTTCATCTCGAATGGTGACGCACCTTCTGACCCACTTAGCACGTGGAATTCCGTCGCACACAGTGACCCCAGGGGGTAAGGTTGGCATTGGGTTTGTAAAGTCCTGAGGGCCATGAATATCCATCCTGAAAGACATATTGTGAAACACATAAGATTCATCGTCGAGTCGATGATACTGCTCTCTATCATGATTTTCAAAATTGCATAACAGAATTTGAAGTATACTCAATCTACATAACTAATAGATAGCTCGCATAAGCACTCTAAACTATCGTCGACTCAAGGATAATAGTTTGAGATACAAATTTCAGAATTTCATTTTCATCTAAAAAAAATTTCACAGACGAACGTCAAATCCTGAACATCAGATCATAAAAATTCTAGTCTGGTTATCATCGATTCAACGATAATATGCTATCATTCAAGGAAAATTATTTTTCAAGACTATAATTCTATATCGTCGACTCGACGATATCCTGCTAAGATTCGTAAATGTTAGACMATCARGGAATTATCGTCGACTCTACGATAACCTAGAGAATAACATAAATATAAATTTAATATTGGGACTGAGTGGTTAATGACGTCAATTCCATTGGCAGAATAACGGAAAGAGAATTACTTTTTTGGAGTTCGGTTATCGTCGAGACGATGATAACCTGGAGGAGGTCGGAATTACTTTGTGGGAGTTCGGTTTATCGTCAAGTCGATGATAACCTGGAGGAGGTCGGAATTATTTTGGGGGGGGTTGGGTTATCGTCGAGTCGATGATAACCTGAAGGAGGTTGGGAACGTAATTTAATACCTGAATTGGGTTATCATGCTCATCTAAAGTTTTGCAAACCAACAGAACTCTAATTCCTTACTACACATTTGATATCGTCGAGTCGATGATAATCTGAGAAGACTTTGTGTCCTAATTAAGTTACTATTCCGGAATTTTTGCCGAAAATATCGGACACTAATGTACGTCAACAACAGCACATTGCAACAGACGACACCTTTCTGCGGTCAGATATGAAGAGAAAGGAGTATACATCACTGAATCCCGTTCAAGAATCAAGAAATCTAAAACGTCGGCAATCGTGCAAAAACATGATTGTGAACTACTACCTGTTTCAACAATTAAGGAAAAGCATAACAAGTCATAAGAGCAACAAACCTCAATGGCTACGCTCATGATGCCCGATCTTCACAGACAGTAGGACAACTCTTCAACAGGGACACAATACTTCGTGAGATCCAAAACGGCGGAGCGATGTGCGATAGTTTGGCCCAGGAAGAAATGAAGCAAAAATGAAGCACTCTGAAGTTCCGACGTCAAGGCGTCGGGAGAGACACGAAGTTGCGACGGTGCGTTGGGCGGGAAAAAATAACCGCCAAAAAATTGATTTCGAATTTCAAAGGTCCGCGCGGTAGAATCTCAATGGGCCGCACGGAAGTTTCTCAAGCAATTTGCTGGCACCTTCGCGGGCCTTTTTAAAATTCATTAGTCCGTGGGCTCAAAAAGTTTCAGGTTCAATTATTGTTGCCAAAATTATTCTTTCGACTATTTCCAAGCATGTGCATGTGCTGACTTTTACAGTCATTTGGAATTTCTAATTTCGAAAGCATCCAATGTAACTTAGTTGCTGTGCGTTGTCCAACTCTTAGGGTTTAGGATTTAGGTTTAGGGTCTTAGGGTTTACGGTCACTGTTTAGGTAACCCGGGTGGGTGGGAGGGACATCCCTTAACAGGGCCTTTCCTAAAAATAACATACAAATCATAATCTACAAAGAACATCACATCATAGATCATGTATGGTATAGAGCAGAATAGAGGTCACTCATATCCAACCAATAAATCATAGTACCTATCAAATCAATAAAATACTCCATAATAAATTCCATAGGAGTATTTAAGTAAAAAGAACCATGGTTTGGGTTTGGATTAGCCTTGGGTTTGGGTTTGGATTAGCCTTGGGTTTGGATTTGGATTAGGCWAGGTTCGGGCTCGGGCTAGGTTCGGGAATTACGGCGTTAGCCTCGGGTAGTTGTCGTATTCCTGAGAAAGCGGCGCCACTTCTATTGCAGTTGTTTTCCGGCGCAGACCTTTGTAATTTTCGAGTTCATTGGATGTCTTCGGAACTCAATTGGAGTGGAAGAGAGCTTGCGCTTCGACTGCAGTGGCTTGAGATTCGATTGGAGTGGAGTGGGTTTCGGCTTGCGCTTGGATTTTTTGTTTTGTTTCGTCTTCGGGGCCGATTGGAGTGCGTTTCCGTTTTTTGTACACTGCATTTCGTTGCGTTTTGGCTTCGGTGACAGTGCGTCAAGGCTTTCATCGCTTTGCTATCACGCATTTCGGCTTCGGTGAGAATTATGCTTCGTGGATTACCAATCGGCTTCCTGAAGATTTGTGCTCGCCAATTAGAAGGTCGTCGCTGAAGATTTGTGAGCGCCGATTTTAAGTTTGTCGCTGCAGATTTCTGCGCGCCAATTACAAGGTAAGGGTTTCAATTTCTGCAACATGAGCCTGTGATGTTCACTATTCTGTGAATCTGTAGTTTGGTTTGGAGGATCGGCAGTTGTTCAGTAAATCGTCTCTATTTGATGAAGTCGGTGTTTATTGAAATGATGATTTGGTAATCAGTAAGAGGAAATGTGCCGACTTCGATTTAGGATTTGAAACAAAAATTTGCTCACATCCTTCATTTGATATTGTCAACAGAGTCTGTATTCGTAAGTAAGAAAATCCTTTGAAGTTAATTAGGGTTTTAATCATTTGCAAGTCCTCTATTTGCTGCACAGTTTACTTTGTCCAAGTGTAGGGTTTCAATCCTTGTTTCAGTGTCACATTTCTTGTTTCAAAGTTTCAGAATTTCAAGAATTTAGGCTTCAATGCGTGAACTTCTTCGACATGTATGCATTCGCATACGACTTGTCGTATTTTCTTAAATTTTCTATGAAGTACTGAAATTGTGAATGTCATTGCAGAAATTGGAGGGCGTCTTGAGCATTTCCATTTGTAGTTTCAGGACAGAGAACTTCTTGAAAAACCGAGGTAAGTATAAGTCACCTTGTTTCATTAATAACAGTAGTTCTGAACTTGCCATTGCTTGCTTAGAAATGTCCAACGAACAAGCAGTCCATACATGTAGGGGAGCTGGTGAATAGAAATTAGGGTTTAGAGTCCAAATTTTCCTATTAACGTCCTCCACAGCATCCCTGCCTGTCAGCACCAATCCTAGTTATCGTCGAGTCAATGATAACTCCCAAACAAGAACTACAGTTTCTGAGATTTCTTGCTTAGAAGTTCTCACAAACAAGAAACAAATGAGAATCTGAAAACTGGAACACTAAGGCAAAACTATATTTTAGAATGAACAAGACCGTATGTAATCCATCAATCCCACTTATCATCGATTCGATGATAACCCCTCCTTCACCGCCCATGACATTGGACTCGCCTGCTGAAGTTTCAAATCCCACGAGCGACGAGAGGGAGTCGGTGGGTCCGCATGTCAGCACCGATTTTGGCGTCGGGGGAATCGACGAATTCGGGACAAACACGTTCAGTATGCAAACGTGGATGCCGACGGATCAGACGCCGTCTATTCCAGCTACCGTTACTCCAATCGTGTCGCAGGTGGAGACTGCCGGTGAGGATGATATTGAGACGGACACGGAGTATGAAGATGAACAACGGCGGAAACGGGAGCGGGTTATCCTAGAGACCCAAGTCACGCAGGATGACGAACAGCTTGTGACCGATGCCGGTGACGCGGATGACATAACCGTGCTTGAGGAACCGCGGCCTGAACACGGTCCGCAAAAATCTCCTGTGGCCGATCCGATCATCATCCTTGTTAGCGACGATGAGGAGATTGACCATCCGCGCGAGTCGGATGATGACGAAGAGGAGGATGGCATTCCCAAGGTCAAGGAATACAAACCTGTGATTGCRCCTTCCGGCGTCACTGTCAAAGTCGAGAAGGATTGGTGGCAAAAGGATATGGAGAGGCGAGACAGGAGGATTGCTCGCCAAAAAGAGAGGGAGGCGAAGGAAAAAGAGAGGGACGAGAAGGACAAACAGATTGCTGAGGCCAATGCGAAGCTAGTGAAGTTCTCCGAGGAATCAGAGGTGAAGTTAAATGAGCTTTCGACTCAGGTGGCGATTCTCATGAAGGCACTCAATTCCCAATCAAGTCAGCCAACCAGCTCGGTGGTTGTTCCCGCTCATCCTCCGACTCCAATTCCATCCACCAGTGCGTCGGCCCATCGAGAAGTCCAACATCTGGTGGCTGGGCTTCCTCATCGTCGAGTCGATGATAAAGACATGGCAACATCACTGCCACCAGGGAGCGATGTTGTGGCTTGCACGCCTGCATCCCAATTGCAGACGTGCCCCTCTCCAGACGAAGGGGCGTTTCAGACCGTTGTTCCCCAGGTCTCAGAGGCCCCTCAACCCATGCATGCGAGGGAAGGAGCAGGTGATTATCGTCGAGTCGATGATAATCCTATGGACAAAGGAGGATCGGCGATCTAGGCTCCTACAACACTGGAGTCCTCCGTCGATGTCCACGTAGAGCTTCACTCCGCCTCGCCTGTTGAGGAAGAGAGGGTGGATTACGAGGTGAGTGGTGATGAATCTCAGGATAATGTCCCCGAGGAGGACGAAGGGGTCCCCATCGCTGAAGCTGGAAGGGATGGGAATGAACAGGCAGCGACTGAATCTGCTCAGGTAAACTTCTTGATCCACATGATTTCGATTGAGTTGGAGAACCTGGAGACATTCTTGATTGTCTTCTGTAATTGGTATCGGGGATTCGTCTTGGTAGTTTTCGAATCTCATCGGTACTCATACTGTCTGACAGCATGGTGTGGCCAATCCTTGATTGGATGGCGTTGACGGCGAATGCGTTGATGCGTGTAGTCTAGTGTAGCATAGTCTTGAGTATACAGTTTTGACGGCTCTAAATTGAAGAAACAATTTTCGAGTGTATCATGTAATCTATGTAAATAAAATATACGCATTTCCATACATTCGTGTGTGCATCGGTCTAATTGGATCATGCTTTCCATGTTCTGCTGCCCAGCTCAAAAACATAAAAGCGTGCACCGTCTGATGCCATTGAAAGCTCATGCTAAGGGGAGCCCCCAGTCGATTTGTGGAATGCAATGCTTTCCCCCATTTTCTGGCTCTCCCACATCTGCATTTAATCAGGTAACTCCAATTCTTTGTTGTTATGCTTTGCTCAGGTAGAATCTGAGAAGGGAAGAGAGGTCGTGCCGCGGAACGTTACCCCCGTAGTGCCTGCCCCCCGACGGAAGTGGTTGAACATTGTCTTCGACTTGAACGGAGTGCTATGTCAATGCGCAATGAAGTCGTACGCGGCGAGCTTTAGACCGTATCGTATTGAAGACAATGTTCTGTGCCACCGAAATCCGACGATCATCGGACCCAAGGCGGTATTCGCTTGGCAAAACGTGGGCGAATTCCTCCGACGGGTTTCGGAGATCGCGAACAGGGTCGTCGTCTGGACGATGATGTTCAAGCGGAATGCGGAGCCCATCGCTGGACATTTGTTCAGCGGGTGTCGGGCCCTGTACGATATCCTAGGTCAAGAGCAGTGCACGAAGATAGAGGTCGCTCCCGGAAAATTCTTTCATCTCGGGCAAAAAATGCACTACATGAAAGTTCTTTCCGACACGCTTATGTCGAATGGTAGTGATCAGGACTCCTTTCAGACGCACAACACCCTCCTGATTGATGATTCTCCGGACAAGAGCATCTGCAATTTGGATGGAAACGCCATTTTCCTCGACACATGGAGTCACGCCAAGCGGAGGGACGACCTTCTCATGGGCGAACTCCTACCGTGGCTCCAGCGCCTCAATTCCAATTGTCCGGATGGAGGGCTGCTTCAGTACGTCGATGAGAATCGGATAGGCAACCCACCATATGGGCGGCAGGACTATCGGACCCGGGATATCCTAGAGTTCATGCAACATTCCGCGGACGTGATGGGAACGCGATTCGAACTTCCCGCCCTCGGCTTAGTCATAGAGCGAAACCGCCGTAGGAAGTAGAAAGTAGAACCTCCCTAATCACGCATCCAGGGAGCACAGGCATTTTGACTGAATTTGATAATTTTGTATGCTACTATAATTTTTTATGCTACATTTTTCTATAAATAATATATTGAGTTCGTATTTCAACTAAATCAACGCCTTTGTTTTGGAGAATTTCGTACATCATTTGTCTTGTTCGGAACTCGATCTTCTTGTCCATCCTTTGGTTCAGCCGTTTCATGGAGATAGGAATCACGTGTGTGTCTTGAACTGTAATCTTTTCTTATTGCAGGTCGGAGGTGGCCGGTCGATGGAACAAGCCAAAAGGCCAAAGCTGACAAGGAGCCTTGTCTCTGGATCGGAAAAGTTGCAATGGAGCGGGTCGGAATCGGAAGGAGGGAGCTGCGGGACCGCGCCCTTTTCCAAGGCCTTGGTTGGAAATGCTTCCTACTTTCTAGCACACTAAGTTGGGACATGTGTCATGAACATTTAGTCCTTACTTTGAAAAAAAATTAAAAAAAAAATTCTAGCCTAGGTTGGAAATACGTCAGTCTATAGGTTGGTTATTGGACCCTGATTGGAAATGGGTGGCTTGACCTTAACCCATTGAGGACCGTGGTTGATTTGGGGGGCGGGCAAGACATTTTCTAGCTTCTAATTAAACATGGAAAAAATATCAAATTGTGATGCTTTCCAGAGATTTGACCACGCCAATGGAATTGGCATGAATGATTGGGCCTCCATAATAAATTTTGTGGCAATTTAAGGTTCCCTTACTGGAAGATTTTTGTATTTCAACTCAAATTTCATTAGTTTTCTCAATCCCTAACACTAATAGAAAAACATGTCCTAAATGACTATCCTCAATGACTAAAAAGTGTCCACAATGACTCATTTGTAGTCATTGTGAACAATTTTCAGTCATTTAGGATAGTCATTTATAGCCTGTTTTCTACTAGTGTAAATTGCACGCTAGCACATTTTTGTATTTTCAACTCAAATTTCATTAGTTTTTTCAATCCCTCAACTGCAGGCTAGCACACATTGTCCTCATTCTTGTCCCTATGCATGCAATTTACAACTCCCCACATCCGTCCCAAATTCATTCTGAAACTCTAGCTATCAATGAAAAAGTGTCAATATCAACCCAAAAGTGGTCAACCGGTCCTTAATTGGTTAAGGTAGGATGTCCATAAATGGCCCATCTAAGGCTGAAGCTGAATTTTGGCAAGGTGTAACTGCTTGAAATAATTTTCAGTAAATTTTCCTTGAAAGTCAAGTGAAATTTGCATCTAACCCAAGTCGTTTTATATTTTCTAGAGCTTTGTGGAATTAGTTATGAATTTTTGAAGTTGCAGAAAAGTGCATTCCAATGGGCTCTAAAACGGACCAGTTCCTCAAATATAGACTCCTTGTACATTGGAGAGTGCAAAATGTACCTCCATAGCTTGTTCCGTTTCAGAAATAGCTCCATTTTAGGACCTCCTACCTTACTAAAAGTTTTTTGTTGATAAATAAGGAATATTGTATTCAAGAACTTGTAGGCATTTTCAATAAATAAATTATATAAAGTCCAAATGTAGTTGTTTACTATATAATGCTTGTGTAATATTCAAACTCTTTCACTGTGCATGACATAACATTCTTAACTGGGTGTGTATCCTCCCCCCAGGTGGAGGTATAATCCTCCACTATATACTTGGGGGGAGGATTAAGGTTAGAATAGAAGCAATTTCATTGGCTGGCATGGTTGGGAGAGAGTGGGCTGTCAGACTTGGACATACTTGGACATACTTGGACATACTGATTGGTTGCTGGGGGGCCAGATTTTGAGGAGCAAAAGGGACCCCCCAAATGAAGGTTAAGAATGTTATGTGAACTTCTTGTGTATCAACACAGGCGAAAGTACAATTTACGCCCAAAATGTTATATTAAGAATCAAGGAAAGGACATTGCATGCCACCGCTCCAAACCGCCTAGCCTTAAATGTCAAAACACCATAGTAAGCGGAAACCACCTCTCTATCTTCCAGGAACATGACTGCAACAACCAAACCTTGCTATCATACAGACAGAAATCAGGCAGAATGATCTGCCAAAGAATCAAAAACCACCTATTCTACATCACATACTACATACAGGATGTTCCTTCACATCTCTACGTGAACAAATTCATCCTTAAAAAGAGACTGCACTTTGCTTTGAATTCGTGCAGATCTTCTCACCGCTGACCCTGCCATCAATGATTCAATAACAGATATCAGAGGGCTGCTAAAACTTTGCACGAACATAGATGAACAAGAAATCACCCGAAATTCAATTCCACGCCAGAATTGGCTTCTAATTCTGTCCTTACGAATCCACYTCCACCATTCCTACTAGACACCAATCCATTAATAATCAACTGATCGTTATTCCAAAGTTAAGAACGCCAAACTAATAAACACTAAATAAATTCCCAGCCTCAGAATAACATCATAAAAAGGAGTGGTACCTGGAGTTGGGCAACCAGTGCTCCCTGCGCCATTTTCTCGTTCACCCTGCTACCAACATCACACGCCCTTCGTATTTCATCGCCCAAAGTAACACAATTCACTAGTAGGAACTAGCATATTGAAGGAGTCCGATTACGAAACTCAGGACATGAAGAAAACGGATCTCCGACAAAGAACAATTCGATTCCGATCTTTCTTGCAAAACCGACATAAGATGATCCAAGAAACCTTACGTCGAATGTGGTTACAAGAGCTTGAAAGTTCACAGTTATCAAACAACCTCATTCAATGTCCTCACCTTGTGGGCAGTCCGGGGTTCTGCACCTCCATCCTGCTGGGCCTCCTTCACTGCAGCCTTGTTCTTGGAACACGATTTCGTCAGTCTCGTCACACCTGCCACCTCAAACCTCGACGCCTTAGAAGATCCCACATGGGCAATGTCAACGCGTATGCAAACAATCCATTCAGAATGTATTT
>VACF01000547.1:0-67999 GCA_006891605.1 Pleurozium schreberi | reverse complement strand
TTCAAAGATTTTCACACTTATATAAATCTAGAGAATCAATTCCAAATTTTCATTTCTAAAAAATTGATTCTTTCAAATCTGCCCGAACTGCCCGAGTTGAGAAAAAAAAACATATCATGCAATAACTTTTTAACTATGAAGTAAAAACTTATGAAAATTGGAGGGATGAAAGAAATTTCTTGTCCACATGTTGTGTAAAAATTTCAAAGAGAAATAATAAAATCTCTAACCACATGTACATGGCCAAAATGTCTATGTTGCTAAAAAAAAGGCACCTTTGTCCTTTTGGGGTTAAGTACATAGAAACCAAATTTAGAGTAGTCCTTTACTAGGATCACTAGAAGAAAAATGCCTTATTATGAACACAACTTTAACGTAGAATTGAGTTTGAAAAAACATCTGTATCACAAAAGATTGATCACTCTGAAATACTGTTTTAAGTGAATCTAGGTTAACTTAAAATATTGAACATTATAAAAATTGTATAAGGTAAGACAGCCCATTGCCATTATTTCTTCCATTGTGGTCACCTATGAAGTAGCCCATCGTGTTTTTTTTTAGTTTTGTGAGATCAGGGCCACAATCAATGTCTTACATGGTAGCGTGAGGCCAAACTTAAAGACAAGAGTGAGAAACAGCAAGTGCAATTGAATTTATATTTTTTTGATAAAGTATGAATTTGCTAGAAATTTTTAAAGTGTTCAATTTTCCATGGTCTGCAGACCACCCCATAGCCAACAAAATCTGAATCCATGATGGTCATCTCACTACCTAATGCAATCACAATATTTTCTAACATGGAATGCCTAAAAAGTCAATCCTTGTAATGAATTTCACACTGAAAAGTTGGAAGTGCCTTATGTGGTCACTAATCACTCCACCACTACCATGTATGACATTGATTGTGGCCCAGATCTCACAAAACTAAAAAAAACACGATGGGGCCACTTCATAGGTGACCACAATGGAAGAAATAATCGCAATGGGMTGTCTTACCTTATATCTACTTGGAAAGATTTGAATCATTCCAATTTGATCAATGACTCAAAAGTTATGACATTTTTTTTGTCTGCAAGCAGATATGAGGATTCTCTGCTCTAAAATAAACTTTAAACTCCTTTACCTATCTCAATTTTCAATATTTTTGGAAAATAATTAAAATATAGAATGTAGATTGTTTATTACAACATTGCAAACGTTGGGATTGGAATTTTTCAATTCCAAAATTAAATTCTTAAGCAATTTAGTGTTTTGGATCATCTTATACTATTGTCTACTTACTAATTTTTCCTATATGTTGGACAATTCCAAATAATCTAAATTTTTTTAAGCATGTGGCAAACTTGTCTAGGAAAATGAATTCAATGAAGCACCACCATTTTGGACATTTTTTCATAGAAAAGTGAGTTTGTGAAGTGCAGGTGCCCTGTTTTTCAAAGGGCCAAAAAATGATTTCAGTGGAATTGGAATGCTTATATCTTGCAATTTTACGTGGTGGAAATTTTTGAAATTTTTACCACATGTTCTCAAGTTAGCATAGTTACTACAAGATCCTACGATTAAATCTGTCAAAAAAAAGTTTTTTTCCAAAAATTTGGTACTTTTACTAGAATTGGCAATTGTAGAGCGTTTTTAGTAAAAACATAGTCAAGGAACTTAAGAGGTTAATGTCAAAAAAATATTTTATACACAAAAAATGACCATATTATTATTAACATGTTTGACCATATTATTAACATGTGTGTGTTTTTTTGCTCAATTTTGAAACCTGGGGAGGGGGCACTGGCAAAAATCGTAGAAACTACGTGCGATAAAAAAATAGGGTCCAATATATTCCTTGTAGATAAATTTTGTAAACAATGTACATGTAATATACAATGCTAAAAAATTGTAAAACACGGTTATAAGTAAAGTAGCATGCTATATATTATCAAATTTTATCTTTATTTAAAAAATACCATGTCTTTTAATCAATTTTATAAGGTAAATACAGCCCCTATTAAATAGGTGATTATCGTAGGTGTATGCCAAATATTACACTAAGTGTCCCTCCCAGTTTGAAACTTGTTTAAGCTTTTCGTAAATCAACCTTATTAACAAACTTTGTCCAATTAGAAATTGCGAGAAATGAAGTTAGTTTTTAGATATAAAAAATCCATTTATGGTTTGAAGCCTGAGAAGAAAAGTTGTGAACAAAGTTAAGAGATGAGGTATGAAAATGTAGCGCATACCCTTTTTTTGAACTTTATCTATAACTTCTTATTAGAGGCTTAAAATTACACAAGGATTTCTGAATCTCAAAGAGAACTTCATGTTCCCTACTTTAAATGAAGTTTAAGATAAAGTGATATGTCATGCTTAAAGAGGTTCAAAGTTTTGGCAAAATCATAACTATTGCATTTTTACCTTGAGTGAATAAGTTTCCACCTTGCTCCAAATTATCTCATATTCTTTGAACACTATTGATGCATGTTGTTGGAAACACTATTTTCCTATGCTGAATGACAAAATCATGTTGTCTCCATGACTATGCTTGTTAAGTCTTGTATTTGGTGACATTTATCACGTTTGATGAAACACAATCATGACACAAGGGATACAAACCTATTCTCACCCCATGTTTGTCAAATGAATGTTCCATCATTTAAAACACAAGATATTGCACATGGCAATATTAGTATCATTTTCTATTTGGATAAATGTTATTATTCTTAGGTACTATTGTGGATGAGTGGTAGATGGATGTGGATGACAATATGACAAGTGTAGGACCTTGCATTCGGTGCCTGTCACGCTTCCACCACAAAAACAAGAATTGTATTACCATGAGGTTCTCTCTTAAGTAAACGACAATATTAGTCTATTGATAGTAATAAATATTAAATAGAGAAGACAACAAAGAAAAATATTTAAAGAAATATAAATAGTGGGTAAATTTATATACTTGGTTTGCATCCTCTCTAAACTTGGTTATAGAAGTTTCATGTCTTTCAAAGCTTGGAATGATACTTTATTCTTGCCCTATTTTCTTTTGTGGAGATTGAAATTATGTATAAATTTCACCTTTGAAAATAAAATTCATGTGATTGCCAATTGCGGTATTGTCCAGTTGGTTGTTGAAGAGCTCAGTTTGTAAGGTGATTTCATGAACTAAATTTCTCTCGCATGTATCAAAGGGTAGTGCTAGGCAAAGCAAATATTTTCAAAGGTGAATTTATTGTTTTTTAGTACACCTGAAGATAAACCTTTCAAAATCCATAACTTACTCATACAATGTCCAAACAATGCATGCTAAAATCCATTGGAATCCTCTTCCAGTTCCCAATAACAAGATCCATGTATTTTCACAATAGTAAAAATAGTAACTATGCTCATAATAGTTGTAATTAGGGTCGTCGATTGTAGGTGCGCATCCCTTATAACTTATATCTAACAACTTAGTCTAACAAAGCCCGTGATGSCAGCTTCTGGCAGCAAGTCTCTCCGGCCGTGTGTGCAGCGCCCGTCCACCCTCCCCCTCCCGAATGCTGGCCACCACAGGACCTCCAGTTCGTTTCCAATCCTGCAAGCTCAAGTACGGACCTTGGCCGGCGAGCATCCCCACAGGCTCCACGGGGTGGCAGGACGGGCAGCACGCCAACATGTCTTCGTTTCTCATCAGCTTCACCAACACGGGCGTGAAGGGCATCACGACGGAGTGGGTGAGCTTCCTCACCCAGGACCAGCAAACGCCGTCCTTCGTCACGTTCTCGCACGGCACCGTCACAGGACGACAGAAAGCCACGGTAAGCCTCCCGGTAAAATACCTCCAATCCCATGGCTTCAAACTCCCTCCCTCCACTTCCGGAGAAAGGGTCCGCAGCTATGTTGAAAACGATTGATCAATCGTACTATGAAAAGCTAAATTCAGAAGCTAATTTTGGAATTTATACATACTTGAATCACACGAAGAACATTGTGTGTATTTCATTGCAACCGAAATATAATTTCAAGAACAARAGAAAACCTGCATATCATCCACACAAAACATCGTTAAAAAACTTGGAGGTCCAAAGTCAGTACAGTTATTTTTGGACGGAGGGAGTATCATCCTTGAACTTCTTACAAAATCCAGTCTCTTTCTTGTGCGTAGAAGTACTTTGTTTTGCTCACAATGATACAGACTTTTTTTTTGAAGCCTGTAAGTTCTCTTTGCCGTCCAGTTCTCAATTCTTCCACCATCTTCTCTGGCACTAATGGATCCATCATTCTACGAGCTCCACATAGAAGTGTTTTCTTTCTGTAGTTCGTAACCTATTTGCTCATCGTGAGTCTTYCGAACATCCAAAAAGTGCAAGCCTGAATGTTGTAAGATTCAATGAAACAACTTRTGATTACGTTTTGCTTGTGATGTGAGCCTCTCGGAGGTTATCTACAGTAGTCCATTGATTGCAATTTAAGACTCTTGTAATGGACTGGAATCTTTGGTCTGTGTGCAGTTTAAGTGGCCCGTGAAGAACCCCAACAACGTGCCATTCACGCAAGTGGGCGGAACGTACAACGACAAGTACGGGCTGGACACCATTTCGTTTTTTGACAGCAACAACAATCAGTACATCTGGGGCAACTCGGATAATCCGGGAAAGAAGTCCTTCTTCTCGCCAAAAAACAAGGGCTACGTGGTGGGCTTCTTCGGAGCCAACAACAAGACCCATCTCACCCAAATCGGGGCGTGCTTGTCGGGGTAGATCGATCGAGCCCATATTCGGTGATTCGAGATTCTTGATATTAATTGTGTCAGTTTAAAGCATGTTTTCAGTATATGTAGGACTGTGAATTGTGGAAGATGAATAGAGCTTCGGAGAGATCACGAGATCTATCACGAGGGTTTACTGACTGTCGACAATTTCAAATTCCATTGAAAGTTCAATGGGCAAGAGACATATTATGAATAGATGAGTTGTTGTTTGTATCAGAAGTTGATATATATCGGAGACCGGGTCAAGTCGGTAATGGTTTTACTACGCTGGACCCTGTATGTGTGGAATGAAATATGAATCGATTGAAACAGACTAAACTTCAGTTTGCATCAAATTTCTCTTKGATAAACATGTGCCGCCCTGAAGTTGAATGCTCAAGGGCCCAACCCCCAGAATCTTCCGAAACTAGTTCGAATGATCATAATAAACCCTAAAAAAAGAGTCCTTTTTGAGTGTGACGACTCGAGGTATCATAAACAAGCCGCAACACTATAAAATGCTTTATACCTTTTGCAGTGCAACTACTCTCGTGCTCTAGTTGCACTGTAGATGTGATTTGCTTTCATGTTAGGGACTATCACTGGCATTGCGTAATTAACCAATGTAAGAGGGGTGTCTTTTGGGCTGAGGCACGTGTAGCTTGTTGACCTCGTTTTGCTGAAGGTCAAGACAACTGCAAAGTACTTGCCTCTCTACAGTAGCCGTTTACGTTGAAGAATCATTCACTTGCTTAATAATTTTAACAACTACAGTAGGTTATAATAAGAGTTTGGAGCATCAACAAACACCATACATAAGAATCATTCAAACTTTCTCACTAGATGCAGCAGGAATGCCATTCGTTGTAGATGCAGCCTGTGTTGATGCTCTCTCTCCAGAGCGAATAAGCTAATCCAATGCAGCACATTGCATCTGTTGAAGGAACTGAAATCTAGAGTCCAAAAGTTTGGGATTCCACATCTCAAAACTGGTCACGCAAACTAACACTTGTCGACTTCTCCCGCCCCCACTTGGCACCTGCTCACCACGCGGCGCCCATTCAGACGATGCACGATCTTTACATCTCGACCGCAATCCAATAGTCCCCACTCCCCTACAGTAGAATAATAAAGCCTTCGTAACAGTGTTTGCCATGCAATTTGCTGTAGACATTGCTGAAGACATTGCTGTCAGATTCGAGACGACGACTGATTTTGGGTTGCAAGCCTTCTTTGCGGGATAACTTAACTTAAACTTAGATTTGGAGATAGTTTGCGAAAGCGGGAGTGATGGCGGAGTACAACGAGCAGAGTGGCTACATCCGTCAGGGCGACAAGCCTACTTCGACCTACAACGCGCACCAGGACGAGTTCGGTTTCAAGGAAGGGAATGACACTCCGAATTCTTCCTCTGGCTATGGCGACATGGACAGCGGCGTCGGAGGGCCGAAGTCCGGCTATGGCGACGTGAAGGAAGGCGGCACGTTCGATCATGGGACGAGCGAGCAGACGCAGTTTGGGTTGGAAGGAAAGACGGGAAGCTATGGACGTGAGGGAGCCGATCCTCAGTTGGGAGAGACGGGGAACAGCAGCTTCTACGACACTCATGCGGATCCCATGGAGTCGAATTTCGATAAGGCACCGCACGGCGTGGAGAGCGTGCCTACCGGCGATGGCTGGGGTGCCGAGGATACATGTAAGCTGATCCACCCCATTTCCTAGGTCGCAAGATTATCATCCATTGAGAACAGGGTTTCAGTTGTGCTTTCCTCTTGGTATATCCACAATCTCCTGCTTTCAACAGTGTTTTTTGAAATCTACAGCACGTAGTACTGATACTGCATAGTTTAAAGTAGGAGGCAAATTTTTTAGGGCTGAGTGCTCCCAATATGGGGAAAGTGTTGAGTGGTTTGAAACCCTATCTTCTCTCTAAAATTGTAGTTCGAGGTAGATGAGTCTCAGTTGTTGGAATTAAGGAGATTGTGGACTTACCAGGAGTCTTGATTCTTGAACAAAGATGAGCTCTTAAATGTCGCCTTTCTTCAAAGAGGTGATGGATGACAAACTCCATCATTGGAAGAGATTAATGTGCGCCACACGAGAATTTCTCTCTAACGATGAGAGCCTGCAACTATCAATTTTCTCAATGTGGACACCCAAGTTTCGTTACTATTTAGTTGACGTTCTGGGATGGAGAGTCGACGGCACTTTGGGTTTTCAAGCCAGGAAATTAAGTTAGTCGGAATGCTGTCAGGTATTTTCATGTTCAGGATTGACAGGGAGATGGTTGTTGTGCTGTTTTGTTGCAGCGCCTATTCACGGAGCGAAGAAGGACGGGCTGATGAACAAGATCAAGGAGAAACTGCCGGGGCAGCACCACACTGCCGATGGTGGCGTCACGCATTCAGATCCCAATGCCCCACCGAAGAAGAGCTTCATGGAAAAGGTCAAGGAAAAGCTGCCTGGACAACATGGCAGTAGCGATGCTGGCTTGTAAATCGGCATTTCCTCGAGCTCCCCTGATATACGAGCTTGTTTTCTGTAGGAGCCATCTCTTGTACAAACACTATGTCAGTACAGTACAAGTATAAAGAATTTAACGCATGTAATGTGTTTCACAATCGATACTGCCAACTGAAACTCGAAAAAATACTTCCAGGCCTCCACAATTGTAACTATTCACCTTTCACCAACTGAATTGTACCATCTAGCATGACATAATCCCGGAATTTCTACTAGWCTCTTTCGAATTTGGACAGAATTCCTGAATGTGCTATGTACCTGAAATCAAGTTCCACCAGACAAAAATCTGTTGTAATGCTGAAAAGTCCGCCAAATTTCATGAAGGACGACCACCACAGTCCAACTACAATTTGTTACCTTCACTGTACTTCCACAATTAAGCTGTCATGTGAGGGGACCATTCAGCCAGATTGCAACCAACAAAACTCAGGACGTTCACCAGGAAGGGAAATTTACAAGTTCTTATACTAGCTATAAAAAGATCTTCCATCTCGAATTGTATTACAACAGAAGAATTCATGCTCACAAGCAGGCATCAAGTACACTAGCAAGAGGAGCAAAAACTTTGCAAAGCACAACAGAAAGTGCACTTGCGTTTCTGAGCTTCAAAAGGATCCAGCTTCAAACACCAAATTACTGGGAAGTCATTTGTTAAAAAGAGAGAGGGAGTCCTGAAACGTAGGTTTAAAATCGTTGCGACTTTTCAATCTGAACCAAGTAACGGGCACAGATTATACGAGCCCCTGTTTCTATCAAGAAACGTAGCAAGATCAAACTATTGAAGATGTACTTCCGTTACTACCTACCTCTGAATCTACAGGGCATTCAACACATTCAGTACTTCGTCCGTGAGAGGAAATAAACAGATCTGAAAGAGAATTTGAGCAAAAGACTAGCGTCCTGCTCGAATGTTTGTACGTCAATAATATTACAAGCGGCACTCAGAGTGTCCGAAGAGAGCCAATCACATGAACTGCCAGAATGAACTGGCCGTCTATACAAAAAAGGCCACCACGTCACCAAATACACAACCCTGTCGACAATACCTCCAAAGTCACACGAGACAACATCCCCCGTTGCAGCCTAACCAACTTCCTAATCTGAGTCGGAGGAAGAAGAACCATCATGCTTCTTCTTCTCCTTTACTTTGTTGCTTGTCTCTGATGAACCCTTCTGCGTCTCCAAAAGCAAGATCAAATTAAATTTGTCCACTCCATTCTCTTTGATGAACGCTGCCGCCGCAGCCTGCCCGTCCGGGGTGATGGASCCCAGATACTTCCGCTCCCCATCCGAAATCGGCCCACCGGTACTCGCAGTATGAGCGTTCAAGTAAGGGCGGACAAACTTCTCATACAGAATGATTCCCCCTCGGAACTGGGGCAACACCAACCATGACGCGACTAAGAGCTTGGCGGTAGCATAAAACGGGATCCACACGATCACCGGCCCCGCTAATATCTCCAATAGCGACACCAAGGAGTACAACACCCAGTACGTCAACCATTGTTGGTCGTCCTCCTTGTAAGGACTCTCGATCGCCATGATCGACGCGTACAACGGGTAYAGCAACATCATCACCGGGCCTGACAAAGAGTAACTCCGCAACGCGGTCGCATAGAGCCACCCCATCTTCGCAACAAAACCCAAGCAAACCCTACTCCAAATCTTTCAACGRAACAAGCAAATTAGAAAGAAACTTCAAACTCCAACTCAAGCAGGAAAAAAAAAAATTCCGAGACCGATCCGAAGCCACCCTAGCGAGCGAGAGAACCACTCGCAACGGCCGACGGAAACTCCTAGAGTGAGGAAGAGCTTGCTGCCACCGATTTCATACCATAATGGAAGCAGCGAGAGTRGGACGACGAACGGCCTTAGGGCCTTTTACCAAGTCACTGCCAGGTGGGGTCCAAAAGGGGGTCCACGTGGATGAATTGGTGGTGCCGGGCGTGACATGTCAGCACGCGCGGTCATTTCGTTGCATGTCAGCACACACGCCATTGGGTCAAGCATGGAAAGTGACGTCATCTCATGCACCGGGCAGAAGGTTCTGTGTTTCATTCATCTGGACGGTGATTCGGATTCTGGATGTTCAGTTGCTTTCGGCCAGGGCGAACTGCCCCACCCCCTTATTATTGCCCCGATTCTTACCCCCGGAGAAAATATTGAGTATTTTTATTTGCCATGTATGATAAAATGTGCAAATTCTGAATTGATATTTGCAAGAAGAGGTCCTAAATTAGCTACAGTAGGGATGGCTAGGTGAGGTGGAGAAATACAAAATTGACAAAACACAAAATAAGGGGCAATTTTTATATTTATCTTTGGACAAGGGCAATAAGGGGGTCAATTCGCCCTGGTCCCTCATTGCCCCATCAAAAGGTAAATGTAAAAATTCCCCCCTATTTTGTGCCGCGTCAATTTTGTATTTTTTTTGCCTCCTATAGCGAATTTTGGGGCTGTGATTGCAAATATGAATTCAGAATTTTCAAATTTTATCATACAAGGCAAATAAAAAAAATCCAATGTTTTCTTTAGGATAAAAACAAGGCAATAAGGGGGTCGGTTTGTCCTAGCCGTTTTTTTCAGCCTATCATTGGCCACGTGGTCAAGGGTAAGGTAGAAGTATCCATTTCCAACAGCCTCCCATGGTGTCTTTGTAGGGTGATCTATTGTTGACAATAGTTGCAAGATGGATTGTTCAATGAAAACTATTCTAAATTTGTACCTTGTGATCCATTCATCTCTCTTCCCTCCTTCCTTAGGGAAAAGCGCTAAAGCTAAGTGAAATAGGTGAATCTATAAGATTGGAATGAATCAGAATGAAAAATCCACATTTATGTTGAATAAATTATCTGATGAAAGTCGCTTTTCTATACATCTTCAATGCAATCAGGTCAGGACCAACGGAATAATATCACTTCAAAGAGATTATTGACTTACAGAAGTTCACTTACAAAAGATCTAGTGCATAAGGTTTTTGGTAACACCCAAAACTTTTAAAATAAACAACTTAGTATAGTTGGAGGCATCCTTTACAAAAAAAGGAACATTCTTATGGTACTAGCAATCAGTGAAAATCATGAATTGAAAAAAAATAGGATTTTTGGATAAGACATGTAGTTGCTATGAATTTCCAAAGTAGAAACTCCCTAGGCCTTTGAAACTAACGTTGAGCTTGGTCTAGCTTGAAAACTCAAATCAAGAAAATCAATAGTTAGATAATTGTAAATAAGTAATGGAATGATTTAATGGCTCTTTGAGGGATATTTTTAATGGAAGTCTACTAGTTAGGAATGGATATAGGGATGGTTTTCRGTGTTTTCACCTTTGATATTTCTTACCCTAGTATTATATTGTAATTGGTGGTCCACATTGGCATTTTTTAATTTTTTTTCTACTAAAGAATTATTGAAAGTTGGCAAATGTGATTCAACAAATCCTAATTAAAATTTTAAGAAAATCATTATAAAAGAAAGAATAACCTTTTATTTTAAAGATTTTTCTGCTAACCTAACCACCAAGTACAATACCATATAAGCTTTGAAGTTTTTGATAAATTGAGATTATTTCTTGAAGGAGAGGTGTATATATCAAAGTTTTGTACATAAATCATGAAATTTGACCATACAAAAATCCACATAACTTAAAGATTGGATTTTTAAAATTGAAAATTGGTTAATTTGAACAAAATTGTGGAATTGCATTTGAAAATGGGGGGTTGATATGGAAAACAAAGTGTGGGGAGGAATGAATTACTTTTGGTGTTTATTGCACTAAGTATTTGTCTGCTCCTCACATGGATTTTACATTAAAAGAAGAATTGTTAAAGCAAGATTAAAGTCTGAATGAAGGGCACTACAATCTCTCTCCTCTCCTCTTTATTATAACTTTCTTTTGTCTTACATTGTGATCAGTTTTTTAACCAAGGTGCTTCAAGTAAATATAATAAGAATATTTATGAGAGATAATTTTGTGACAAATAATTAAAAACCTCCCAAAATATCCACATCATTGATTCATGTAGAGCATTTATTAATTTTCCATTGATATATTACATGAACAATTTAAATCTTTCTTATAGAGTATTAATTGCATGATGTTTACTTTACATGACATTCATCATCCTCCAGTAGATCGTTGCGTGCTTAAGGATTAATCTATTTTTTACAAAAAAAACTTCAAAATTTGCCATATCTAAAACAAATAGTCGCGATGAAAATAAAACTATTATTTATGCATATAAACCATCTAAGGGCTGAAACTGAATTTTGGCAAGGTGAAACTTCTTGAAATAATTCTTAAAAATATTTCCTTGAAAGGCAAGTGGAATTGGCATCTAATCCAGGACGTTTTATATTTTTAGGAGCTTTATGAAATTAGTTATGAATTTTTGAAGTTGCAGAAAAGTGCATTTCAATGGGCTCTAAAACTGACCACCTCCTCAAATGTAGACTACTTGTACATTGGAGAGCGCAAAATGTACCCATAGAGCCTGTTTCATTTTAGAACCTGCTCCAATTTAGGACCTCCTACCTTAAAAATGGCAGTTTTTGAGCATTTTTGTTGAAAGCATTATTGTGAAACTTTAGGGGTTAATACCAACCATAGATTCTCTTGAATAGTGGGAATACATTCTAGGCAAGAATCTACAAAGGTCGGTTTTAGAAAGCAGGTCAAAATTTGGTGTAGTTACCTTACCTTGTGACAGATGGTCGACTCGGAGTGAGTTAACTATACATGTTCACTTCCATCGTCCACGTCCACGTCCACCTCCACCTCAACTATATAGAAGGGTTCAATCTAAGAGCATTCCCACCCGTCCTGGCCTTTTGCAGGCAGTTCGGGATGATTGTTATGTAGGCCGGTTGCCCTCAAGGTTGGAGCGCCTCTCTCATGGCCTGGCCTAAAGGCCGGCCTCCCTCCGAATTTTATGGAGGATTTCAAGGGAGGGCTTCAAGTAGTGCATTTGATTGGGCGCTTTAGTGGGAGGATTTATAGCATTTTGTCTCACTATGTTTTAGAGGCCGGTGAAGAGGCCACGATGCGGCCTCCAAAAGCTCCTTGTTTTGGAGGCCGCCCATGGCCTACAAGCAAGGCCTCTTAAGAGGTCATCCGTTTTGTAGGACGGGTGGGAATGCTCTAATGACATGGCAGATGAGATGGCAAGACAGAGAGTTTCATTTTGCGGAGCCCGTTCACTCGTTCAGTTAAGTTCACATTAGGGTTAAGAACGCAACTGAAATGTTCCTGCTTKAGAAGTCGTGGGTACCCGATTGCGTCGAGCCCGCCATAGCTTATCTTCCTTTGGAGCTTTTATTGTTGTGTGAGTGTCAAAGCATTGCTGCCTAGGAGAGAGTTTCATCATGGGAGGCCGACGGGATTTCCGTTGGGGCGATGCAGCAGAGGAGGATGACGGCATTGAGGGCGTTTTGCCGCCTACTCAAGTCATTGGCCCTGATGAGAAGGGCGTCAAGATTATTATTGAGTGGCGGAAGAACGAAGAAGGGGTCCGGACTAAGGTTACGAAAACTGTTCGCGTGAAGAAGCAGGTATGGCGCTCTCGCATTCTGGCAATGACTCTGTCGGTATTTTGGGCTTTTCATTTTTGTGATTCGATCTCAATTGAGATTGAGTTGATTAGGGATGAAGGATTCAGATCGCTTCCATACGTATGGGAGTTGATTTAAATGAATATGTATGGGAGTTGATTTCTATAATATGTATGTATATGAGCTGAAATAATATATTTTAGGAAGGTCACAATATRTAACAATCGAAAGAAGATATCCTGCCTTACATTTGTGAAAGATAGAAATCAATGTTTCGGACGTTATGACAATTGATCGTTAGCTTACTAAGTGAACTTTCTGTGTTTGACTTTCGGGCTGATATTGTACTCAAAACAGGTGAAGAAGCTGAATCCAGCTGCGATTCGAAGACGTTCKTTGAAGAAGTTTGGCGATGCACTCGGTCAAAATGCGTCAGACAACCTAACAGTTGTTTCGACGGAGGAAATCTTTTTGGAGAGGACCAGACCAGCAGGTGCGAAAGCAGAGYCGGAGAAGGGGGCTGATCTCGCCAGTCTTGGAAATGCTTCATTGATCGTATGTAGAACCTGTGGGAAGAAGGGAGATCACTGGACGTCGAAGTGTCCATTCAAGGATATCGCTGCGACCAAGGGCTTTCTTCCTGGAGGCGAGAAGCCACCAACGGACGACGACATGGGAGGTACAGGCATGTCCGCGGGACCAGGGGCCAAAGGATCGTACGTGCCACCAAGCATGCGGTCAGGAGGGAAAGCTGATGGAGGAGAGAGCATGCGACGCGGGAGAGACGACAACTCTATTAGGGTTACAAACCTGTCCGAAGATACTCGTGAGCAAGACCTCCAGGAGTTGTTCAGACCGTTCGGGTCTATCTCTCGAATTTACGTCGCCTTTGATCGTGAAACTGGACTCAGCCGAGGTTTTGCTTTCATCAATTTTGTTAATCGGTACAGTTTCTATCCATTGTTCCTCATCAAAAGTGGGATTCAAAGTGTGCACTTCGTGACAATGCCGGCACATCCAGCAGGTGTAGGTTTTATCAACTTTTAGTATGATAGCATAACCACTCGAATTCACTGTTTATACAAATGCCTTAGTTCCCATTCTCCAAGTCTTTGGTACGGACTCTTCTTGGTAGAAAGCACGAAAAGAGTTACATTAATGAAGTTCAAGTATACTCTCATTGCAGGTAGATGATGACACTAGAACGCCACACTTTGTGTGTATTAGCAATTGCGGTCGCAGTAGGGTGCATGTTAACGTTTAGAAATGCATCTGATGGAAGTTGATGGAAGTTGTTTTGCATCGAATTACTGTTTTTTCCAAGCAATTTTTTTCATGATTTTGATAGGTCAATTGGTCAATTTTTTTTATACTAAACGTTGAATGCTTTGGTATGAATAAGATGGTGTGATCTGAACGCCAGTCTTGGAAATGCTTCATTGATCGTATGTAGAACCTGTGGGAAGAAGGGAGATCACTGGACGTCGAAGTGTCCATTCAAGGATATCGCTGCGACCAAGGGCTTTCTTCCTGGAGGCGAGAAGCCACCAACGGACGACGACATGGGAGGTACAGGCATGTCCGCGGGACCAGGGGCCAAAGGATCGTACGTGCCACCAAGCATGCGGTCAGGAGGGAAAGCTGATGGAGGAGAGAGCATGCGACGCGGGAGAGACGACAACTCTATTAGGGTTACAAACCTGTCCGAAGATACTCGTGAGCAAGACCTCCAGGAGTTGTTCAGACCGTTCGGGTCTATCTCTCGAATTTACGTCGCCTTTGATCGTGAAACTGGACTCAGCCGAGGTTTTGCTTTCATCAATTTTGTTAATCGGTACAGTTTCTATCCATTGTTCCTCATCAAAAGTGGGATTCAAAGTGTGCACTTCGTGACAATGCCGGCACATCCAGCAGGTGTAGGTTTTATCAACTTTTAGTATGATAGCATAACCACTCGAATTCACTGTTTATACAAATGCCTTAGTTCCCATTCTCCAAGTCTTTGGTACGGACTCTTCTTGGTAGAAAGCACGAAAAGAGTTACATTAATGAAGTTCAAGTATACTCTCATTGCAGGTAGATGATGACACTAGAACGCCACACTTTGTGTGTATTAGCAATTGCGGTCGCAGTAGGGTGCATGTTAACGTTTAGAAATGCATCTGATGGAAGTTGATGGAAGTTGTTTTGCATCGAATTACTGTTTTTTCCAAGCAATTTTTTTCATGATTTTGATAGGTCAATTGGTCAATTTTTTTTATACTAAACGTTGAATGCTTTGGTATGAATAAGATGGTGTGATCTGAACKAGTATTTCCTTTACATTTGATGCAGGGATGATGCAATTCGAGCAATCAACAAATTGGATGGTTATGGGTATGATAACCTTATTTTGCGTGTGGAGTGGGCAACCCCACGGGCTGATAGATCTTGAGGTTTTCAGGTTTGACCGATTCTGAATCAGTACTGATGATGCTGATATTCAATTTGGAGCTTGTTGTGGAAAGCTTCAGTTATTCCCTAGATTCTGGACCTTTTTCCCCCCTCTTTGGTATGTCACTGCAGATCAATTCCATCTGCTCAAATGTTCGTTAATGAAAAAAATTAGCACCTTGCGGTAGTGGAGGTTAGCGGTGGGGATTCCTGTGGATTCAGGTCAAATTTTCTCTTGACTGCGAGAATCCACAATGAGTGTATTTGTACTGATTTATCTTTAACCCTTTACGTACTTGAGAAGCCCAAATTGGGCCTCATGTTTTTGACTATGGTGGTATTTGACCAGAAAAACATTGACCAAATACTTTTCAATACAAAGTAAATTAGTGATCATGATAGTATGTTAATAACAATGTAACACAATTCATATATTATAAGTTATAAGTTATAAGGTTGAAGTGCAAGTCGTATTGAGAAACCCCAAGAGCACAATAAAAGATTGTTTGGGTTAGAGAAACTCCAAGGGCCTTTCAAGGGTTAATTGAGAAAGGTTGTGCTAACCTACTATCTGCACAACAAAAGATTGTTTGGGTTGCTTGACTCTTGATCTTTGTGCATTTCTTGTGCAAAGAGCTACAATGAATAAAAAAATAAAAAAATTGCATATGAAGTTGTAGGATCTTGCACAAGACTTGTGTGACAATGTATAGATAAAATTTTAGATATTTTTGACCATTTTATTGTAAGATATTAGTATTCAAGGTAGAAAGAAAAGTTTTATTTTGAAATTGGCAATCTTAGGTTTTTAGACTTTGAATTCTTTGAATTCAAGTTTTTTGCACTATAGGGTTTTGAGGTTTTAATCTTTATGGTGGAGAGTTGAGTTGAGAAATTAAGGAAAAAAAATTGGAACAATAACAAATTGAATTTCACCCTTTAAAATTTTTTTAACTAGAAATAAATATAAGATGAAAGGAAAAAACAAATCACAAATAATTCTAAAATTGAATTAAAAATTGTCAATTCTATTGGTAAGATTGTTGTAGGAAGTAATCTACTAAGTGTTTTGAAAATTGTGAAAGTTAAGCTAAAAAATGAATCCTATATAATATTTTCTTAGATAGATGCCTTGAATGTCTACAAATCAAGACTAATCATAATATTCACATGACTAATGAAAGTTGAATGAATGAAAGCTTTCYAAGTAGACATGAATATATTTTGTAAGGGGAATAAATTCATAATTTAGAGTTTTAGAGTTTTATTTTGCTTGCCTAGAGTTGAACATTTTAAGATTAGGAAAACATAATTTTCTTCCTAGCAACAATTGAAATGAATATTATGTTCCTAGAAAGCATGTAGATCCTTGTACTTCCAAAAGAAGTGTAAAGCATTATTGTAGAATCAACCATACTATAAGAATCTACTCAATTTTCTTTTTGGAATCTAATTCTCTCAATTTTATTCATAAAAAAAAGTATCGCACATTAGCATTAGCATTGCTATTGCTTCTATTTTTATTATGAAGAGAGAGGATCAAAACATGCAATATTATTGAAGTGTTAAAAATTTACTAGTAGAGGAGAATGATCATGTTGATGTTTGCATGATCAAATCTTTGACCATTTTGTAGTACTCAATGTATAATAAAATTTTAGCCAATCATCATCTTCACAATTTTGGAAAACTAGACAATCTTTTAGTCCATTATGATTTAAGCCCTAAAGGTTTTTGAATATATTTTCACCAAAATCGCTCCAAAATTGCCATTTCTAGTACTAGTACCAAATTTTAGAAAAAGAAAAATTCAGCCCCATGCAAGTATAGGATCCATAGTAAGCTAGTTTGATAAGATGTCAAAAATAATTCAAAATTTTCCACCATGTAGATTGGAAGATATTAGTGTTTGAATTGACATAAATCCATTTTCAGGCCAAGTGAAAAAACAGAAAATGTTTCAAAACACTAAATTGTTAAGAATGTAGTTATGGAATTGAAAAACACCAATTCCAATGGTTATACTGTTATAAACAATCTAAGCGAGGCAACCCATTTCTGATCAAATAAGCAGTTATGCATATTTGAAGCGCAAGTTTTTTGAATGTGGAATTTTTCTCATGTACAGCAATAGAGTTTGAAAGGATTGCATATTTTTCCAAAATCTTATTACATAAAACAAAATTACTATGAATTTTTTAGTGGAAGATTCTCTTTGACCTATAATGGTGATATAGTCCTTTCTATTTCTAACCATAGGCTAATTGCAAAATCGACCAAGGACTAATTGCAATATTGAGAGCCTTATAACCAATCATAATGAGCCACAACTACTCTGGGGACTATGCCATAACTTCATGGAAAGACAACAATCTATAGATTGGAAATAAGGGGGGGGGGGGGCAATTGGAAATGGGTTGCTTAGCTCCCTTACATCCACTGCTTTTATTTTTTTCAAAAAAATTGAAAATTGAGTTAAATAAATTAAAGGACTTCAAAGTTCAATTCATAAATACCCACAAACTAAAACTATTCATAACTTTCATCTCATCATTTAATAAAAATGGAATGATTCAAAGCTTTTCATATATATATATAATCACATTCAAATTTTTATGACATAAAAAAGTGATTTTTTCAGAATTTTTTTGACTTGTCCTGTTGTCCAAGTTGCCCAAAGATCAAAGAAAACTACATATCATGCAATAACTTTTTATCCATGTAGTCAAAAGTTATGAAAATTGTTGGGACTTAAAGCTACTCATGGGGATACGTTTTGTGAAAATTTCAAAAGAAAAAAAAATCCATTTGCATTGAACTACCAAAAACGCTATGTTGCCCCCAAAAAATGCAATTTGGTCCATTAGGGGTTAATCCCTATGTGCCTAGGTTTTTTTTTTTTAGTTTCTTGAAGTTTGCTCTAAATTTAACAAAAGTTAAAAGTTTTGGAATTGTAAGCATATGATTTCAAACAAACATATTATGAATCACATAAGTAGAAAAACACACAACAATATCACTTATGGATTCAATGAATATAATGTTTAATCATAAAGGTATGCAAATTGTGAAAGTAATTTGAAGTCCATCAATCTTCTTTTAACATGCTAATTCTAAAATTGAGGTCATGAAAAAAAAATGAGGTTGAAGGGCATAACATGTACAACCTTAATTGATTTACAACCTCTCAAAATCTATTATGTAATATTTTAAAATGAATTTTTAATACGATTCTCACCAAGATCTAGTGAATTTGAGGATCTAGTGCATTTTCAACGAAGAGCAATAAATCGTGCCCAGGAACTGGGCCTCGGAGGATAATGTTTGAGGGTAAAAATAAATAAAAACCCCTATGTTGAGCCATCACTAGGGTATGTTCTAAACCTCACTTAGCTAATTTGGGATCTTTGATTGCAAATTTGAATTTAGAAATTGCAAAAAAAAATTGTGCAAAACATAAAAAATTCCTACGTTTTCCCAGTGATAAACCTAGCCTGCGGGGCCTAGTTCGTGGGCACGATTTATTGCTTTGCGTTTTCAAGAACCCTCGACACCAAAAATTGAAGTGGACACCTTTGCACAAAATCTTTAAAAGAGAAATTATAAATAATTCTTTTCAAAATTGTGTTGTCGATCATAACATTTAGTAGCGTGCTCTAGCATTGCCTTGGCTTAGGGTAGATGGTGTGGAATTTACCACACCCAACAGCCTTCATCATTAGCTAATTGGACATGTGGAAGATGCAGAGGATGTTGGGTGTGGAATATTCTACACCATCATTGTAGAGACCATGCTTGCTACTGAATGTTATGATGCTGAAATTATTTTTATTTTTATTTTTTTAAAACATACAACTTTTTCAGGGTTGCGATGTGGGTTGACACGACACATCCCATGGCAACCGGTTTTTTGACGGAATTACACGCCACGGGTTTTTTTCCCATCAGGAAACAAGTAGAGGAACAAGAACAACCCTGGTGTGAGGAATGTCAGCACGGGGAATTGAACCGGCAACCTTATGGATGCACTTGGTGGTTCTTACCACTTGCGCCATCACCCGGGGTAGTTTAGGGTAGTTTAGGGTCATCTCGGACCATGTTGAAATAAACTTCAAAGGCTATTCAACTAAAAAATGATAGAGTGGATGGCTCTAAAACCGTTAACATCCATGACGTATGTTCATTAGAGGTTGATAATGTTGCTATGTAGTACATGACTTATTTTTTAGGTCACAAAAAATAAGACATGTCTTACGGGACGACATTTCTACCTTAGAATGAACAAACGTAGTACATGTTAACCCCTGAGCGCCCCAGGGGCCAAAATATGGCCTCTCCATTCTTGAAGATGTCCTTGTTTGACTCTTATGATCTTTTTAATGGTACGGTCAAAGGACACGTCCTTTTTATTGCATCTCCGGACATGTGTCTACTACCAATCGATACGGTCAATTACTGTGGATCTTTTCTTAGGTGATAGTCTAATTAGAATGAGTATGGAAAGGTTTGGATTTCTGCGAACACGGGCTAGGCGCTTAGGGGTTAACGGTTTTAGAGCACGATTGGTTTTAGAGCATCCTACCTTAATACTTCGTATTAAAATATAAAACTTTGGTAATATTTTATTCAATCATTATTTAGGGGTTAAGCGGATCCCTGTCCCTGGGAACAGTAGGGAACGGCTCAACAGCTCCCCCTAAGTTCCCCTCACGCTCCCCATCCCAGGAGGGCTGTGATTGGTTGCGCAGTTTTTAAAGCACAGTGAGCCGGTGAACCCTATGTGTTTCACAGGCTTGCCCATTGTTCCACTGAACTTGCGCGATTAAGAAACACTGAACGAATTGCAGTGAAGGTCAGTAGGTTGCTTGGCGATGGCGATGAAGGAGTTCTAAGAAGTTGAAATTTCGAAGGGCATGTTTGTTGAGTTCAAGTTTCCGAAGAGAATCTCTCCCCGGACCGAAGTTASGAGGGATTTTTGTGCTTGTGATTAATTTTGGTGACGTTATCGGAAGCTTGCGTGCGAGATGGCGCTCAAATTTCTGAACAAGAAGGGATGGCATACGGGGAGTTTACGCAACATTGAAACGGTGTGGAAGGCCGAGCAAAAGCACGAGGGTGAGCAGAAGAAGCTCGAGGAGCTTCGCAAACAGATTCAGGATGAGCGGGAGAAATCGGAGTTCCGTCTCATGCAAGAGCAGGCCGGCCTGGTCCCGTATGTTCCTTCTGTTGACCCTGTTTCCTCAAATTTTGGTTGTGTATCTCTGATTTAGGGTTTTCTTTGYTCCACTACTTTAGGTTTATTTGCTCTGTGAGCTTCTCTTGTGCAAGAAAGGTYTTGTAAATATGATGCGAAGAGGGTTTGCATATTCGAGGAACCTTGTCTAGACTACTCTGATTTGCTTGCGAATCATTGATTTAGGGTTTTCCTTGGGAGCTCTTGCTCAATTGCTTCAGGTTTTGTGCTCTGTGAGCTCCTCTTGGTTGCATCAGAGGTTTGATAAATATGACGAAAAATACTTTGTCTTCGTGTTTTAGGGTTTACTTCCTCGTCGATTGTTGGATCCATTACGTTGAGGCTTATTTCGATTCCCGATTATTTATTCTTGGATTTGGTGTGAATAGTCAGCGGAATTCGTGTTAAGCCAACGGGATTTTGGAAATCGCAGGAAGCAGGAGCGGTTGGAGTTTCTGTATGATTCGGGTCTTCAGGTTGGGAAGGTTGCGCAAGCAGATGAATATCTGTTAGGGAAACCTGTGGAAGAAACTGTACAGCCTGAGAGCGACGTTGGACAGGTGAAAACCCAAGTGCCCTTAATGAACTCAAATTCCTTAACAATTAATAGAACATTTAGATGCCAAATTAGTTCTCCTTCGTTCAGTAGAGGACTATTTTGTGTGACATTATTCTATTCTATGTTATACTTACGTACTCAATTTGAACTCGTGCAGCTAGCAGCCAAACCTGGTGCATTGTTTGTCGAGGAGAAACCCGCTTCGGCGAATGATTCTTGGAGGAAACTGCACTCCGATCCCCTTTTCTTGATCAAGCAACAAGAGCAGGCGGCGATTTCACGCATTACCAGCAACCCAGTCAAGATGGCTCAAATTAAAAAAGATGTAAGTACTCTCTCTTACTATTTGGTTTGGGGTGATTAAACTATGAGATTAATATGACAAACTCTCCATTAGAATTTTCAATCTATTGAGGGCATGACCTGTTCCGGGTAATGCTGCGGTTGGAGAAAACCAATTAACCAGAACTGTTGCTATTGAACCAGTACAAGTCAGAACTTTCTATAGCAAGGAAAGGAAGTTTAGTTTCTGTGTCCCGGGGGGCTTCCGTCTTAGATATATCAAAATTAATTGTGCTATTTCTGCAGGCCGAGATGAAGAGAAAGCTGAAGGAGGAAAAGAAGAAGAAGCGTAAAGAGGCTAAGCGTGAGCGCAGAGAAAAGAGGAAACGGCAGAAACAGCATGTAAGCAGCAGTGAAGACTCCTCAGATTCTGATGATCCTCGAAAGAGTAGAAAGCATAGGCATGATTCGGATGCTGGCGGTGACGCTGGCCAGAAAGATAAGACGGCGCAAATTAAATCTCGAAATCTCTCGAGGAGTCCATCCAGAAGTCCTGTTCGTATGGATCGTCGACAGAGCCCGAGGAAACCGAGAGGTGAAGAACGAGATTTTGAAAAGAGAAAGAGGGTTCCGTCTAAGAGTAGAAGCAGAAGCCCTCTTCTAAGGGATCACGATCGGGGCAGATGGGGGCGAGACGGTTATGGTTCTAGGGCTTCTTACAATCTCGAAGGAAGGCGAAGGGAGCACAAGGGCGGTGACCAAGAGTTTGCAGGTGAAGATTCCAAGCAGATGAAGAGAGCTTTCTCTAGGAGCCCATCCCGAAGTGCAACAAGGGATCTGGACAGGGGTAGATTGAGGAGAGATGGCTATGATTCGSGGGGCGCTTCCAAGCTTGAAGGAAGGCAAAGGGAGCACAAGGGCAATGACAAAGGGTTCGGACGTCGTAGTTCTGAACCGAGAAACAGATGTTTATCTAGGAGCCTATCCAGAAGTGCGAGCAGAAGTCCCGTTCGAAGGGATCATGATCAAAGGTTGAAAGGTTCTGATGGTCGGGATTTTGAAAAGAGGAAGCGAATTCCATCTAGAAGCCCATTGAGAAGTCGAAGCAGAAGTCCTGTTCGGAGGGATCATGACCTAAATAGATCGAGGAGGGATGATAATGATTTCAGGGGAAGGCTGCGGGAAGAGAAGGTCAATGAAGGAAGGCTGAAGGGGCCTGAGGATCGGGATTTTGAAAAGAGAAAGRGAGTTAGGAGCCCGTCTAGAAGTCTAAGCAGAAGTCCTGGTCGGAGGAGATATGGTCTGATTAGAGCAAGGAGAGATGACTTGGATTCTAGGGCTGAAATAAAGCACCAGGAACATAATTCTAGCGATCAGAGGTTGAAAGAGCTTGATGATGAAGATTCTAGACCTCGTGATACTAGAGAATTGGAAAGAGGATTGAAGTCGTCGAGCAATGGAAATTTCAGAGGCACTGAAAGGCATGCTGAAGCCCAGGTAGCAGGGAAAAAAGATATGAATGGTCTCTCTTCGAGGCCAGGAAATAAAGGAAGACCTCCTAAGCCTGGGCAGCAGCTCTCAGATGCAGAAAGGGCGACTCGGCTAGCTGAGATGCAAGCTAATGCTGATGTTCATGAGGAGCAGAGGTGGCAACGTTTGAAACGCGCTGCAGATGCGGATGTTGTCGAARCGATACGAACGGAGAAAGACAAGTCCAATGAGCAATTCATTGCCGATACTCAGAAAAGTATTTTTGGAGCGGAGAGGGGCAGTGCCTCCACCATTGAAAAGAGCGTAAAACGGCGRGCACATTTCATTGAGAGGTCAAGTGCAGACAACGAACGAAATGCTTTTAGGAGATGAGCAGACGGTTTGGGTAAAATTTCYGCAACGTGGCAGTCTACGTTTCGGATTTTGGTAAAACAATCTCGCAGCTTGTGGTCGAGGAGCACTGTATTCTTGGAGGGCAGTTTAGCATGATGCCGCAGGCCTCTCTTACTCAAGGTTGGTGAAAGATGTTTTCACTTTGCTTCCTGTATCATTGACTTACCACTCTGGAACCTCCACAAGCTTGTACATCCTGTCTTGTAGACTAAGGTAGAGGATACAATTTGCGTCATTTTAACATAAGTAGGAGTGATTTTTGGAAGATATATATCGATTACAAGAGCCAATCTGTTCATCTGACTAAAAGAGTGCGGCAATATATTGCGAGTGCTTTCCATGGGGTTTTTGTATTATCAATCTTACCATGGCTTATTTAAATGGTCGGCAGTTTTTGAAGGTTCTATGAATCTGGATTTGATGGATCATTTATGGAGTCCACGTAGTTCCAAGATGACGGACTAGCTCACAGAGCCCTGCAGGTTATTTTCATGTTGACTATATCGRCCCACTCCCAATAACTCTAGTGATTTGGACTTGGAGGTATGAAGAGGAATATCTGGACCTTCCATCTAGGTTAGCATCAATCTGGTGCTCATGAACTCAGATTCATAACATGATACTGGTGGGAACTCAACTCCGCCACTGTAATTTGGCATAAAATAGCATATAAGGTAAGTACATCTAGTCCCAACCCTGTTACTAAAATTGACCTATACATTCTTAAAAWGTATACTCTGTACTCACTAAACACAAGTGGGTGGGTCGATTTTGGATATGTTTATAATCAACACTTTGAAAAGAGAATTTGGAATCTTTTTTAAGGTTTTACCATCAAGATTCAACGGAATTGAATTTAATATTGGGAATCATGTTTAGATGTGTACTTGGACAATCTTAGATGGAATTTTGTTGTATTRGTGTAATTTCAAGATTTAGGAGAGCTTTAAGTCTAAAGTATGCAAGTATGCCAATGCTCATATTGGTGTATATGGGCATAAGACTTGTATCATGTTATTGTTGTTTATATCATTTAGTAATGTCTTTCATTTGTATATGGATTAGTGTATAACAATGGTATTGAATTCTCCAGTTGTCTTATGTTAAAGGTGGAATTTCTAGTCCCCACCTTACTTATGTTGAAGGATTCTTTTTATCTTGTTGTTTTCACTTTTGTATTTGAAAATTGTTTGTATATTTTGGATACAAATGAATCATAGGATTCTTTTAGAAGTGATCCCTTCATTGCCCATTTTCATCCTTTGGAAAAACTAAAYTAAACTTACTATTTACCATAGATGATGAATTTGTATTTGGAACAAAGTAACTTGGACACATCAAGATAACCACAACGAAATTAAGATTAGGATTTACATCTTTCCTTAGCTTTATTTCGTAGGTGTCCTTTCTAATGCTTTTAATGAAGATTGAAGCCCCTAATTTAAGAAGATCTTTTTTTTTCACACCACTTAGAAAGGAAAAAAATGAAAATGGTATATAATGATATGTTGGTGTGTTCTTGTATAAAATAATTGTTATCGTAAAAAAATCAAAACTTTGTTGTTAGGTGAAATCTTGTATTTAAAAGTAACACAATTTTTCCAAAACTATAGAATATTCATGCAAGAGATGTAATTTCACATCTTTAAAAATACAAATAATTTATGACTTATAGAAGATATATGATTTTGACATTTTCCTTGAGTAAATTCATTTATTCTAAATAAAAATTAGCCTACAACTTTAAGCATYTCAAATTTCWAAGTTTCACATCTCAATCATTTARAGACATGTTGAATMAAAAATGAATCAAATATCTTAGATTCCATATCTATATGTTTTCAAAGAATTTCACAATAAAAATTCCTAAAGATTTGGATGACTTAATGCTAAAGCATAAGCTTTGATTCCTTAATACATAGGTTGAATTACATAAATCCATGGTTGTAAAGACACTTTTTAATATTATATTTTTTCAAAAACTATTAAAGAAAATGAAGCTACTATTGAGGAAGATGACATTCATTATGCAAAAATACAATACTTAAGTAAAATATCTCATGCTATCTTGCTTGCAATGATATGATCTATTGAATATGAATGTATAAAATCTAGGGTTGTGATACATTAGGGCTAAATTGCATTGCTTCGAATTATGAAATCAATCACAAATGCATAATTCAATGTATGGGTATTAAAATACTCAATTTTGAAAACACTTGTTTTTAGCACTTTGAATATTCATAGTTTATTAATACAATGTTCAAAAAATGCATTGTAAAAGAATCAAGAATCTTGTTTAGACTACTAACAAGACCCCACAAAAAAAATTCAATATAATAATGGAAATCATGTGCAGAATTGCTTATTTTGTTGATTTTAAATGTATTTACCTTACTGCATTGACTTAGGGTCCAAGACTCCACTTCCAAGACCCAATCCAAGTCACTCCCATCGAGGACTTAGAGTCCAAGACTCCGCTTCCAAGACCTAATCCAAGTCACCCCCATCGAGGACTTAACCCAAGACCCCTTCCTTGCATTCTTTCAACAAGACCACCATCTCTTAGCAGTCTGTTTTGGCATATCTAGGGTTTCCCTCAACCATTGCCACTTTCTTTGCGAAGGCGTTGTTGGCGTGCGCGTGGAGAACTGGAGATCCTTTCGTGTTAGAGTTTGCAAGATGTATAACGGTATCGGTTTGTCGACGCCGCGCGGATCCGGCACGAATGGCTACATCCAGACGAACAAGTTCTTCGTGAAGGCGCGGCCCGTGCGATCGGAGGAGAAGGAGTTTCAAACGGGGCAGGGCGCCGGCGGCGTGTTGCGGACGAGGAGCGGCATCACAAGAGGAGGGAGAGGAGGGAGCACTAGTTCTCAAGGGCATGATTCTCCAAACCCTTTTTTGTACATTCCACAGCATCAAAAGATTTTAGGTTCACATGAAAAACATATCTAGTGTGAAGTATGTTTTGTCTTTGTGGTCCATAAGCTAGCCACAGGCATGAACATATGTAAGGCATTAGAGATACACTTGTCCCGTTTTGTACCTTAGGAGATACCAGATTTTGATTGCTTTTTTGCTAACTAGACACATGCCAGGGTGATCAAAGCAGTTGGACTGAATCAGCTTGGCCGTGGTCTTGACACGCTTTAGTCTGGAAACTTGTACAATGCTCCAACAACTTTTGCACAAATGAATTTTCTTCTTTTACTTCTTTGGGGTTCAGTTTAGTGACTGCAGTGGTTGGTTTACGGAAGGTTGACCTAATCCAAGAGGTCTAACATACCAAATATATAGAGAATTGGAGCTTGAAGTTGCTGCAGGATTGGGTGTTGTAGAGTTTGTGGTCATATTGTTAGTTCGATGGAAAGTGTGATCCAAGGATTGACTCAGACGATATTTTGTGAAGGGTCGAAATTACTTTGCGAGGGCTCTTACTGGGACGATCCAGTGTTATGCGTCGAGAAAATAGGAATTCTTTGGGAAATTATGCAGAAACTATCCAGAGGAAAGGCAAGATAATGTTAGTAAGAGAAACTAATCTTYCGAAGYCATTGCAGAGTTCGTGGCAGTGCCTCGACAGGTAGTATGTGAACATGCATGAAAAGGTGTAATTTGGGATTTATCAATTGCAGGAGTCAGAGCTAAGTCGCGGATGAAGCTAGCAATCCTAACCCCAATGGTATAAGAGGAAATGTATTTGACTTATAAGAGGAAATGTATTTGACTTATAAGAGGAAATGTATTTGACTTTTGACTCCTTCTGTACTGTAGCTTGGAGGTGTAAGTGTGAGAAGACCACTCAATGCAATTAAGTGCATGTAATTCTTATTTCAAAGAAACTAGCTAGTTAAATCAAAATTGAAATACAATATGAATCAAGAATTACTCCTTGTTTTTTACAAAACAAACAATGGTGTTATTTTGGAAATAAAGGGAATAGAAGAGGCCAAATGAAGGGTGACATTTCAATGACTTAAATGAAAACTTTAATACATGAAGATTTCTTGTGGAGATTAGAAACCTCTATGTTAGTATCATATCCCAACATTCAACATTTATTGCAACTTGGGTGAGCTTGAATCCAATTTGTTCACCTAGCCCCTAAAAGCCCAAGGGGTTTGGACAAAACACAAATGTGTTATAAAATATAAATTCTATAACTTTTTTGAAGTTTGCATCAAAGAAGTTTATGTGAAGCACAAAAAGTAGAAGATATCCGTAGGGTCAAAATTATAAAATTATTTTCAGATTCTCTTCAAATGAATTTTGAAGATATATAACTTCAAAAATTCACCAAAAATACAATTTCTATCCTTAACACTTTGAATTTTTTTTTGATTGGTCAAAATAGTGGTTTCTATTGAATTGTAAAAAAATGCATAAAATCTAGTCATAAAAATTTCAATTCGTTCCTCAAATAGTAAGTTTTTCAACACTAGAAAATTCTAAACACATTGTGCTATTTCTCTTATGATTTTATTTTGACCGTAGTGATCTTAGTTTTGAATATAAATACTGAAAGACAACCCAATATTTTCAAGGGAAAAAAAAAAAATTCAAAAAACAGTTTTTTTCTGCCCGAAAATTCTGCCCGAAGTCGGGCAGCGACCAAAAAATGGTCGTTTGAGCGCTTAGGGGCTAGACAAGTGACTACACTAAATAGTGAAATTAGGTTGTCCCTCACTAATTTCTCAATACTTCACACTATATAAATATTTATTGCTATTGTATGAAAATGCATTAATTTTGAAGTAGTTATTGGTGTAGTTGGGACTCATGAACCTCCATGTGTATGAATGCAAGTATGTAGAAAAATTTGTTGACTTTGATGGCTTGTAGAGTAATTTTCTTTGGGTAAAGCAACCTAATTGAAATGGCAACCTAATTTTATTATTTAGTGTAGGCAATTGTAGCTCTTTCCTCATCTTTCACACATTGAATTACCATTGAGTTTAGTATCTAAGGTAGACATACCTTTCTTGTCCTAATTGCATCTTTTATCTTCACTTGTCCAACATTTTTCATTTGATTTGTTATGCATTAGTGGATAGTGTATTCAAATTTTGGATTTGAATACCATACTTGGCTTTTTGAATGTTGATTGGAAGCATCAAAATTGGATTTTCAAGGAGAAGTGAAAATCCAAGTTTATTTCTCAAAAATGAGAACCAAACATGTCACTAAAATGAGGTGCTTTAAATTAGAAGATGATTGAAAAATTAAGGGGCTTGAACTTTTTCCTAAATACCAAGTGATTCATCTTAAGGTTAAATAGGAGTTGTGACTTTTGGCATGTTAAGGTAGATAGAAGGCCCTACAACTATAGATTTTATTAGAGTATCTAAACTATTACAAAGGCTTTTGAAAATTCATTGAAAATTCATAAAAGATTTCAAATACTTAGTTGTACACTTTTTAAATATCTTGTGAATTAATTATGATTTTTCAAAGTTTAACATAATAGATTTCTTAAACCATGCTTTACTTTCATGTATATGACTGGTACATCTTGAATTATGTATCTACTTATTTTCAATATTTTTAAAATTTTAGGACAAGCTTTTGGGTAGGCTATTGAAAATGGGTATGGGTGGCTATCCCTATGCGTTGTCCCAAAGCCAGCTAGCTGACCTCTAAGGGAGACACCGTGGCAAACTGGCAACCCCCAAGGACACTGAAATGCGGACACTTGGCAGTAAAACAACGCCCATGTACCTTTCTATCTATTCAAATTGCCTCGGTCATAGGCATCCAAATCCCATGCTTATTAGCTGATCACCGTGGATTCCTTTCACCGTGGATTCCTTTCACCGTGGCCGTTTGATGTTTTGGATGCCAACTGATTTGCTCCGATAACAACGACAATGCGACACCGTCGTCTTCCTCGTCTTTAGATTTCACATTTACAACGGATGTTTGACTTGCGCTTGCAAACTTTCGATTTCTTGTGCATCTTGTGCGTCTTAGACCATTTCTACAGCTCCGTGCTGAACTTCGCCTTTCATTTTGTATTTTTCTTGAATCTCAGGGTGGAAGGGAATGGGCAGGGACTCCTTGGGTTACGTCAAGTTTTCATGTTTGGTAATTAAAATACGTGATTAAGGCGACGACCGTGCAGCCGAATTGCACATCATTTCATTTTTTTCAGATGGAAAACTTGATTGAGTTCACGGAATATTTGTTCTGTCGAGATTGCCAAGAAGTTAGCTCCTCAATAAGTAAGTCCGCTTTTGCCACGAGGTGGCGGAAGTGTTGGAGATTCTAGTCATTTTGTCTCTACGAAATGTATAAGCTGCTTTGCAAGTAGGAAATTGTCATCCAACTCTGTTTCTTGAAGTAATTGGTGTGCATACGTTGTAGGTTTCCAAAGAGCTTAAGGTTGTTGGCAACGAGTGAGTAACCTTTATTTAGCAGAGCATATCCAAGTTGTATCTGATTGCCTTTGGTGTAACTGTATTGCAGTTCATTTCATTTGAAATGGCATACTTTATGGATTTTGTGGGAGAGTTGTCCCACTGAGGAGTAGTCTCTCAGTGAGTGTTCTTGTGTCGTTTGGTTATATCTAGTGCGAGGAAACCGCGATGCATTGGATGTTCTAGTCATTTCGTTCCCGTGGTACGTGTATGTTGCTTCGCAAGTAGGAAATTGTCCTCCAACTCTGCTTCTTGAAGTGATTGATGTGTGTTCTAGGTTTTCTAAAAGTTGTCAGGTAAGAAAGGATGACTTGTCTTTATTTAGCAGTACATTTCTAAAACAACAGAGATGGCAAGCACTTCGAAACTCATTAAACGAATTGCTTTTTTTGAATGTCAAATCGTCCGTAGAAGTGCGTGAATGAAATTGCGCAGAGACTAATGCAAGAAGTTTGATGCCAATCAACAAATGTCTCTAAATTTGAGGTCTCAAAGATTCTCCCTATATCATAATACTGCATATTAGGATTTGTTTGGTGGCCAAGGTTAGCGTGGTGACGACTTGAGATTGCACAAGGATTGAAGGATATATCTACCATGGCCAGCACACACTATTAGAAACCGGCGTTTTAGGTCACAAGCCCTATTTTTTTATGACGGATTTTAGGTGATGTCAATGTTGACAACTCTAAATTTTTATGTTAGCAAAAATATCCAATGTAACATCAATGTTGACATAAAAACATTGGATTGTTGACATTGATATTAAATTGGACATTTTTGTTGACATRAAWWTTTTGAGTYGTCAACATTGACATCACYTAAAATCCRTCATAATAAATTAGGGCTCGTTAGTTAAAACGCAGGTTTCTTATAGTGACAGACGAACCTGTTGTGGCGAATGGAGCTGATTCTAGCCCCGTGATGGAGTTTCCTTTGGGAATGCCACCAATGATAGGACCGAATGCTCAAGTGAATCCCTTCCACGAGACTAGCAAGTGGAGCCTATTCCAAGTGATCAAGACCGTTTTGATGATTCCTGTGCTTGTCCTACACTTGTTGATGATGTTCTCCTTGACGGCCTTTGCCTATTTGTGTAATAAAATCTCCTTGATCGGTGTCTCAGACCCCTATTCAAGCCCTTCAATCTTCTATGGCGGTCCTTGTTGTGGAATTGTAGGTTGGTCGCCCGAGGAGTGTCACAATGGGCTACTATTACATTTCCATCAAATGGAAACCGGCTCCCCGATCCGTAGCGCCTCTAGTCGTGTCGAATCATATCGGCTTTGTGGATCCCATCTTTCTCGGGGGGGCACTGGCGAAAATCGTAGAAACTACGTGCGATAAAAAATAGGGTCCAATATATTCCTTGTAGGTAAAGTTTGTAAACAATGTACATGTAATATACAATGCTAAAAAATTGTAAAACACGGTTATAAGTAAAGTAGCATGCTATATATTATCAAATTTTACCTTTATTTAAAAAATACCATGTCTTTTAATCAATTTTATAAGGTTTATATAGCCCCCTGTTAAATAGGTGATTATCACAGGTGTATGCCAAATATTACACTGAGTCCCCCCCCGAGCCATCTTTGTGTTCTATTGGCACTTGCCAGTCATCGTCTCCGCGAAGGGGAATGTCGAGATGCCCATTATTGGCATGTTTCTTCAAGCCTTGCAAGTAGGTTTAACATTTTTCTACCCCATTCCTTTCTGAAATTCCATTATGTTTTTATAGATTTGATACTTAGGTTGCTGATATTTCCATTTCCTTAGATCAAACCAGTGGATCGAGTTTCGCCAGAGTCCAGGCATCATGCGGCTGGACATATTGAGTGACAGGCAATGGACAACAAATGGCTGCATGTAATGTTGTTTTCCAAGGGCACTACAACCAATGGCAAAGCCATCATTTCCTTTAAAATGGGAGCTTTCTTGGCGGGTCTTCCGGTGCAGCCTGTGGTGATCAAATACCCCCACAAGTATGTGAATCCGTATTGGTGTGACCAAGGGGGTCCGTTGGTCGTTCTATTGCAATTGATGACGCAATTTGTCAATTTTATGGAGGTATAAAACAGGACAGCTTTTGCACTTTGGTGTATGTCAATTGACACGTGTGTGGTTACCAAGTAGCAGTCATTGATTTCACTTTGTGAAGCTTCAATTAACATTGGCTCGTAGGTCTTGAAAGTACGTTAAGAGGGTACTGTTTGCAACACTTTATGCAATTTATGTAGGAGTGTGGTTTATGGTAACTCACTATGGAGCCCTGAAGAGATAGTTTTGGGTTCAATGGTCAAATTTGTTGAGTTCAAAGCAATTCATTACTTATGAATTTCTTAGGCAATTGTAAAGTGGCATTGTATACACCACCTGAAGTGACTTTGGACAATCCCATTTTCCACTCAAGAATCAGTGGCTATAGACACTTGGCTAAGCGATGCTTACACCACTTGCTAATAAGTCAAAGTCTGTCTATGACTATATGAGTTGCTGTTGATAACAAAGGTCAGTTAGGAGACGGGATCTGTCCCCTTTAGCTTAGTCAAGCATTTTTCTCTGCATATTGCGCACCTTTGGACTAAGGGTGTAAAAATCTTTTTAGGTGGAGTACCTGCCTATGATGGCGCCTACGATGAAAGAGATGAAAAATCCTTGCAAATTTACAAACAAGGTGCATAGCAAGATGGCGAAAGCATTAGGCGTGTGCACCACAGAGCACAACTTTCTAGATATTAAATTAATGATGGCTGCAGAGAAGCTCAAACAGCCTAAAGGGGCCTCATTAGTTGAGTTTGCACGCATGGAAAAGCTATTTCGACTAGACTTTTCTTTGGCTCAAGACTACTTGGCGAAGTTCAGTGAAATCGATCATTCACACAAGTACACCCTGAACCCTTTGCCATATCACCTTTCTAACAACTGATCCTTTGTTTTCTCACCCAAGAAAGTGGTTGTATACAGCTCAAAACTCACTCTGTGCAGTCACAAGAAGTTTCATACAAATGTGATACCAAAGAGTTCGACAAGTGTGACGAGGGTTCTAGACCACCTTCCTGTACAAGTACAACCCTTAGTACTTCTTTATTGTCACTCTTACATGCATCAATGTTGTTTTAATGGCATACGTAATATTATATGTCACGTGCATTTTGGGTGCCTAGGGTGTGATGATATAAGGCAGACATTCTCAAAGCGCCACAAATTGGTACTGTGCCTAGTTAGTACTATAAGGTTGGTCAGATTTTCATATTGTCTTGTTGGCAAGTGAAAGGAAGTTCCAATACACCAAAAAATGCAACATTTGGATACAATATGTAAAAGTTAAAAAGGGTCAAAGTTTGATTCTAAAAGCGTTTCTTCCACATAGGTACATAACTGAATTTGGAGATGTACAAAGTATGAAGATGGCGCTTTTAGTTTAGTGGCGCTTTTGGGTTACCTACCTTACGTCTGGGTGTAATTTAAATTGGTTTACCGCCTAGTATCCACAATCCCTTAATGATCATGTTGGTCAACCCATGATAGTGTGTGTTAAGCTTGCTGATTTTGTGTGCTCCTATACTAACATGTGACTGTTTGTACTTCTTCTGCAGTGGTTATGTTACACGTGGTGAGTTTCTCGACGCACTTAACCTTCAACAAACASCAATCACCAATCAGGTTTTCCACCTTTTCGACAAGCAAGATCGTGGCTCTATATAAACTTTCGAGAGGTATGAAATGGAATGGAATCTTCGTCCGACGCCAATTTCCTAATGCTAGCCTCTACACATGTACTTCTGAAGATCATATCAACTATGTTCGCACTTGATGTTAGAGGTGATGTTTACAATGTGAATCCAATCTAAAAGTACGTCTAAATTCATTCCTAAGACCCTCAGTAGCAACAGTCTTTAACATCAAGTGTAAACATACCTAAATGGCAGTTTCTAGCAGGGCTTGCCTTCATGTCTACCCACACATTGTTTGCAAGTACAATGAAGGCTGCTTTCAAAGCTTGCGATGCGAAAGGTGATGGCACTCTTTCTCTAGATGAGGTGGAGACTAGCTTGCTGACCATCTTCCCGGAGCTTCCACCTGTATCGGTCGGTACTCACGCTTCTGGGCCTCATCGATTTACAAATGTTGCTTATATCGATTTGCAAATGCTTCTTTGCATTTTTCAATAATTCTGTGAATCCATCTCAATCTGTACATTTAATAACATTCTAACCGTCGGATGGATGGCTTCCAGGTATTGAAACTTTTCAACAAGCTGGACCTAAATCATGATGGTAGCATTAGCTGGGAGGAGTTCAATAGCTTTTTGCAAGAAAATCCGGAGTACCTGGCCGTTATCATGGCTGCGCACCCTTCTCTACTGCTGCAGGCGCCAAAGCCTGACGATCAAAAGCTGTAAATTAGTATTTGGAAATAATCCTGCTCATGTATGTCCGCTCTGCCCTTTCTATTTCCTTCAGGTAAAAAAATCAAGGGGATACAACTTTTAGTCTTCTAAGCATTCCATTCCATTCAGGCAGGCAGCCTACAGAATGTTGGCTTCTCTAGGGCATGTACTTTATCTCTTAGATTTGAAGATTAGGTGTAATGAGCAGCGGTGATTGCCCTCACCATGGACACCTTTTTTGAAGATTGGGTGCAAGTCAAACTTCAAAGATGAAAATAGTAGCGCCGTTGTTTGCAGCTGCTAAAATGAAATTCTCATCATGTTCTAAAATTCATGCCGAAGTATGAACAATGTGGTGAAAAGAGGCAGGCATTGTGGGGTGTGTGCCTTCTCCCCACATCGAATTTAAAGAGCCCTTGATTGTGTTTAATGAAAAACAACTCCCCCTGGAGCACCGTGGATCTTGCCCAGGAATCCCGCTGTTTGAAGGCCGTTTATCGTAGGATTTCAAATAAGAAGGTGATCTAGTAGCCGTCGATCCCGCGCCGGCAATGAAGAATTTGGAGACCGTCAATGGTGTAGCCGATAGGGTTTGGCGATCCTTCACGCTCCTCACTAGGTTTTCCTTCACACTCTGCTTGCACTGCTCTCCACTGCTCTCATTTGTGATCTACTCTTTGCACTGCACGCCTTGGACAGGAGCAACACGCCTTGGACAGGATAGGAACAAATCACTGTTTAGTTGTTGGCAAGCAAGTGTGGAGGCCGCCCGACGTTGGAGAGGCGTTGCATCTGCATCAAATCTCAACAAGTACTTCTCTGTTCTTCTTTTGTGTTGAAGTACGCTATTCTCAGTGGAGTCTCGTGTTGGGGTGCAGGGTTTGCATTTGTACTCCCTCTACGTATCCTTCACCTTACAACTGAGAAATTCAAGTGCTTTGTCGTTAAGAATGCTGCGATTTCTTTTTTAGAAAAATGAATTTGTCAGTTCTGCATTCCATTTCCATTTCCTATCTCTGTATCTTATATACCTGCGTTCGTCATTGCAGGTGTTACAGAATTGTCCCCATATATTTGGGGAGCGTGTCTTGCATTCAAAATTTAGGCAARCATATGCCATAGGTAAATTTCGAAAAGACTCACTTTATGCATGTAAGTTTGATAGGTAATCATGTTCAAGATGTAAAATGCTTTAATCTATTGCTCTAGCTGAATTGACGAGTTGTCTGGAACTTTCTGGAACAAATATTTTTGTACAACAATGGTTTGTATTTCGTTTGAATCCAGTTGAGAGTGATTGCTTTCAAGTAATAGTAGTTGATGATAGACATAATCAATATGTAGTTTATAGAGGATGTTGCATAGTGTTGATGCAATAGGGTGGAAGTCTGTAAGGGACTACATTGGGCTGGGTGCAGTGRGAGCTAGGCTAGCCTGATGCGTGAGGAGGTGGCGTGAGAAGTAGGCTATTCTTAGTGGAGTCTCGTGTTGGGGTGTAGGGTTTGGGGTGGTCGAGTCCTTTGCTTTAATCGTCACATGAATGTCTCAAGTGCAATGTGCAATTTAGCCATTTAGGAGATTTACACAAATGCTTTACCTGATATTTTGATGTAATGCTATCAATATTCTACCTGAAGCACTTAATCTGTATTGCGTTCTATAGGATCTGAATTTGAATCGCACCTTTCATGATGCAGGATTTCAAGCTGGCATGACCCATGTCGCAGGTCTTGAAAGAATTTGCCAGGAAAGACAAAATGTCAGAAAGTGGCAATCAAATTGCTGAAACAAGCGCACCACACCAATCTGGTGTTGGGAATGTCCAAGGTCCTTCAGCTTCACAGCAGAAGGCTCCTCCTTTGAGATCCCCTGTTGCAAAGCAAAACTCTGCGAGAAAAGGAACTGGTAGAAAACAAGCGATGACAGAAGCACCCTTAAAAGCAACTCCCATGAAAAAAACTCAATGAACTAGAGCTACAGCACCACCCAAGGAAATGGATGTTAACATCACAATTTCCGTAGGCTCTGATGACGTTCCTCTAGAGCTTCTTGAAAATGTTGATAAATTCCTCCGCAATGAATGTGTTTCAGGCCTTTGTTCCATTGAACGAGGCAGTGGACTTTCTAGACTTCACATGCAAATGGTCTGTAGACTATTGATCTCCTCTGCTACTACGGTCAGTAAAAAATTGAAGCAATATTTGGGTTGGGATGATGCCAAGACTGCCCCTCTAGGACATCATATCCTTACAAAAACTCTCAAAAACACTGGCTTGCATACATACATTGGGATGCTCGGTTACTGTATTAAAGACAAAGGGCAAGACCACTTTTAGTGCATCCACAAAAATTTCACTGATGCACAGCTCGAGGAAGGTGTGGAGGAGTACATCAAGTATGGTACTCCTTTTGCAAAGAACCAAATTGTTCTCACGCACACCAATCTCATCGAGAGAGCAACTACTTATTGTAGATTCAAGTTGCGAAAACAACTCAGTAGTTCTCTTCCGGGAACTGTCCTCCCTATGCTACAATCGGGGCAATACATACCATCCGCTTCATGGGTTCTCCTTGTCCGTCAGGGTGGCATGGAGTTCAACAGAGTTGCTTCGTTGTAGAAATGTATGATGAATCCACAAGATGTGGAAATGGTTGATATCACTCAAATTGTTTTTGAGCAATAGAACCCAAGTTCTCGACTAGCAGACCTAGGTCGACAACGGCTTGCAGGACAGCTAGATGAAGCACGTGAAGGTGCAACTCATGTGTACAACCTTCCAGGTGATTTCCATTTCCCTCTCCTCTTTCTATTTGTACTTGTCATTTTTTTCTTCTCTACTAATGTACCTTCATCACAGTTTCAAGTCTTCACAATACTTGGCTAATGTTTTTTTTTTGTGATGTTCCCCTTGCAGATGACGTACATGTACCAGCAATTGGTGAATTAAACAATGTCATTGTTCTTGAAGGATCTCAAGACAATTTGCTTGCATCACAGCATGACATCATGGAAACAGACTCCCATCACACACTTGTTACAAGCTGCCCAGCTATGTACATTCCAATGGTGTATGGAGACCGCRACGTTGCAAATGACCTCACAATTTAGTTCTTGGCATTCTGAAATTCATAGTGTTTGTAAAACATTTAAAGCACAATTTTGGGAGGAACTCAATGTTTGAGGATTTCTATTTACAATATTCTTTTTGATACTTTCAATGCTGAAATTTTCAGCACTTTGTGAAAACTGACTTTTAGAAGTCTTGGTTTGTGAAATCTGTATTTTTCACCACTTACTCCAATCTGGATTTTCAATGCCTTTGTGTGAAATCTGAAATTTTCAACACATACTCTCAATGCTGAAATTTTCAGAACTTTGTGAAAAATTACTTACTCAAGTCTTTATTTGTGAAACGAGAATTTTTCAATACTTACTCAAATATGAATTTTCGAAGCATTTGTGAAATCTGAAATTTTAATCACTTTCTGAAATCTAAAATTTTCATTTTTGACTTCCTTGTACGCAAAGTGTCACAATGCACCTTAAAGAGGCAGGAACTGCCTGCACCACAATCGTTTAGCTTGGTATCGTGTATATTATTTTTGAAAGACCTAGAATGATTTTTATGTCCGACTTCTATGGGCAATATGTTGAACCAAAACCTTGAAATTTGGCTACTATTTCATGGTTAGTAGATTCAGGGAAGAAAATTGTACTGATAGTGAAACCATCCACATCAATTTTTGAATGGAATTTGCTTGCCATTAACAAACTAGGTTATTGTAAAGCAAGCCAAGTTACAAAAAATAATCGTTGGTTAGGACCTACCTTTGATTATTTTGAATGACTTGGCTTGATTTGCAATTATGGCAAGGTTGATACTAACCTTTGATTATTTTGAATGACTTGGCTTGATTTGCAATTATAAGTGACACTATCTTAGGTTAGCTTGTTGGAGATTCAATTCTTTGAATAGATGCATAGTTTGGTGAAAAGTTAGGTGGGTTCAACAATCGCATGAACTCATTACATGAAGGTAGGTGGATGTGCACTTACTAGGTTAACTTAGAAAAGACACCAGAGACGTTTAGTGTTCGATGGATGACAATATCTTTTCGTGCGGGATAGAAGTTCAACTATTCATCTTGAGAATTTTGTATGGAAAGGGGAGATCTTCTACAGTACTTTGACTTCAAATGAGTTCTTTTGATTTTTTTTTTGGTACCAATTGTTCCCACAGTTTCAAAAATGATGATTTCCACATGACCCATCGCATCCTTCTAGAATTAACACCGGTTGATAGTAGTAGAGATTTTTCTCAAATTTCTCTTGTTCAAAATTTGCACAAGAAAGCAACAAGCATTACCAATCTCAATATGCATTTCCTTATCAATTAAAATATGCTAAGACAACAAAAGTCTCGCATTAAGATTTTTTTTTTTTTTTTTTTAAACACACGGCCCTTGAGGGCCATAGCTAGACTGACACGACACAACAACCAAGGCAACCTGGCGGAATAGCTGAGGAATTACACACCTTGGTTATCCCCATCATGAAGAAGTGAGGAACAAACTCTCTCTTCATGCACTAGCACAAAGAGCCTCCATGCGAGCAACGTCAACATGGGAAGTTGAACCAAGAACCTCATGGATTCAACAAAAGTTCCTACCCACTCCATCACCTAGGGTAGTTTAAGGTCATTGCGGACCAATTGCATTAAGATTATAACCAACTAAAATGTAGTGGTAGTAAAATTTTATGACACTGCACAACATTACGAAGTTACAATCTCCATCACCTATAAGTAGACAATTAATAATAGCATTCAGTGAATGCCATTCCACTTGGACCTCTTCACCTGTAATCTGATTGTGTAAGGTCTTAAGGTGGAAATACCCAAAACCGTCTATATAAGCAATTCAGCATAGTTGAAGGCACTTTTTTCTAAAAATAATATTTTTGTAGTATTAGCAAGTGAAAATCATGAATTTTTTTTAAAATAGATTATTCCAATGTGATATGTAATTTCTATGATTTTCTTAAAGTGCCTACTCCTTAGACCATTGAAATTGTTACATACGGGGATCCTAAATTGAAATTAGCAAAAATCAATAATCAACAAATCACAATTAAGTATGTGTCCTTCAAATGCGTCAATGAATTAAAGTTAAGCATTTGGAGGACACATTAACTAAAGTTTGAGGACACATTTAGTGGTAGTCCAAGGTACAAAAATGGAAACAAGGACACTTTTGGATGTTTCTACATTAGCTGAGACTAATGTTGTTTGAATGTGATAAGCGTTTTCAGTCAATGATACTAGGACACATGTTATAGTTACTAAGTTTGAAAGATATTCTTAGATTGTTATTTTAGAGGTTGCATTAACCCATCAAAGGGCTCAAGACCTCTTTACTCATTATATTGAGACTTTTTGCAGATTTTGAGACAGAATGCTAGATATTGAAAAATTCATTTTAAAAAGTAGTAATTGAAACCAAAAATAAATAATGCTCAAATAATGATCCTCTAACGAAATTTTAAAAGTTGGTATTGTTACCTATTTATAAAAAAAAATACTAGTAAAGAGATAAAGCGGTTCATCTTAAAGTCAAAGATAAAAATGAGACTACGAAAAGTCTCAATATAACGAATATGGCCTTTAAGGAGGAATATTTTGGAATCAATCTATGAATAAAAGTTGTAGATTTTGAATTTTAAATTGATTGTAGATGGTTAATTCTACCATAGCTATCTCTAAGATTTGAACATTGAAAATCTTAAATTCTTTCAACACTTCATACCAAAAAAGAAGTCAACATTTTTTAGTGAAATTTATTGTAATGGATTTGAAATGTGGTGATTTTACTACAATAATTTCAGTCTTGTAAATTAGTCTCAATGACCTACTCTTGAAAAAAAGCTTGATTTGATTGGCTATTTTTTTGAGGACCAAAATTTTGGCCTACACTCCTAACTTGTAAAGACAATCACCAACTCAAATGCTTTTGATATGAATAATGAAAGTTTAAAATTATCCGAAAATCCATTGGGACAAATGTAGATTGAAGCCAACCTCTTTGAAAAGTGTAAAAGTAATGAATTTTTGCCACGTAAACAATGTTGAAGTTTGTAAGATGAAGCAAATCTGTTGGACTCTTAGTTATATCAGAGAACAAGAAATCCTATCTTGTATTTAGATATCAAAAATAAAGTAAGCCGAAGGGCTACAAGAAAGACCTTAGGATAGTCATTATTTTACTAATTCTAGCACGTACATTTGGACTTTGAAAGTCCATCTATAATCACCCAAAAATTACCAAGGCACTAGATTCCAATGGAAGCTTACAAAAAATTGAGCAAAACATTGTAGTTGAAACATTTGGTATTGCAAAGGTAGTTGTTTAACCCATTAAGGACCGGCCGACCACTTTTGGGTTGATATTGACACTTTTTCATTGATAGCCAAAGATTTAGAATGAATTTGAATACCGACAAAAGAGGACGGGTGTGGGGAATTGTAAATCAAATGCATTGGGACAAGAATCAGGACAATCTATGCTAGCATGCGGTTTAGGGATTGAAAAAACTAATGAAATTTGGGCTGAAAATACAAAAATCTTCCCAAAAGAGAACCTTGAATTGCCACAAAGTTTATTGTAGAGGCCCAATCATTCATGCCATATCCATCGGCATGGTCAAATCTTCGGAAAGCATCATGATTTGATATCTTATCCATGTTTAATCAGAAACTAGAGAATGCCTTGCCCGCCCCCCAAATCAACCATGGTCCTTAATGGGTTAAGGTGAAACTAGTGCCTCATGCAAGTATCTTGTTGGGAATAAATTATTTTTACTAGATTTTATTGGGAACTAAAAGAGGATTCCAATGTTACTTTAGCAAGCATTATTTGGAAACCAAATGAATAAGTAAGTCACAAAACTTCAAAGTATTGTCTCCACTTGCATCAAAAGCCAATTCTAGGCTCTCCTAGACTCTCATGTTTTGATTGTGAACATCTTGTGTAATTGATGTTCAGGTTTTTGTGACACTTTTTGGGTCAAATTTAGGTGACGCGTTAAATTTGGAAATATTAATTGAGGGTGAACAATGAATATTAGTCTCATTAGATTACAYTTTTAATTAGGTTGCCCAATCTAACATAAAGGTACATCAAGAAAATTTAGATTTAAAAATCTAGATCATCAATTTAAAATTKAAAACTCAAAAGTCTTTTATTTATCATTTTTTTTATAACATATATAAGTGTGAAATTTTGTGAGAATACAATGCGGGACAATCTAATGAGAGTATTTAGTTTTGAGCATTCTCTAAAGCTAACGTGTATGTTGTATTCTTCAATGGACCAATTGTGCTCATTTCAAGGTGTAGATGTTTTAAGAGCTTTATATGATTGCAACTTCAACTTCATAATTAATTCCAAAAAAATTGTGAGAAAAATTATTGAAGATATATAAATCTTCCAAAAGTCTAAATCAACCCTAAATTCCTTTGGGAAGTGAAATAGTCACAATTTTCAAAATTACAAACTTATACAGTTATACTATAAAACATAACTCAAAAGAAGAATTTTACCACAAATTGAAAACAAAGTTGTAAAAATGTGAATGATCCGTATATCATATCTCTACGATTAAATCAGATTTTGCACTAACATACGTTTTTCAATGAAAGTTGAAACCAAAAAATGAATTTCCTCCTAGAATTGATTATAGATTTAGTATGTCTAAATTTTCACAAGATTTTTTTGGCTTTGAGTTCAAATTGTTAATTTTTGTTTATGGTGATTTTAAAAAAGGTCATCATACTTATCTATAATTACGGTAGGTCCTTAAAGCGCCCATCTAAGAGTTGAAGCTGAATTTTGGCAAGGTGAAATCGCTTGAAATAATTTTAAGTAAACTTTCCTTGAAAGACAATTGGAATTGGCATCTAACCAAAGTCATTTCATATTTTTTGGAGCTTCGTGGAATTAGTTATGATTTTTGAAGTCGCAGAAAAGTGCATTTCAATAGGCTCTACAACCAACCACTTCCTCAAATGTAGATTGCTTGTACATTGGAGAGTGCACAATGTACCTCGAGAGCCTAATTGGTTTTAGAACCTGCTTCATTTTAGGACCTCCTACCTTAGATGTTTTTTCAGCCCCATAGGAAAGTGTTTCGAGGTTGTTCCTCAAAACTGTTTCCTGCCCAAGAAACCAGCGACTGCTCGTCTGAAATTTTCAATTTCGAAAAAACAATTCAAAATGCTAGAAAGTATAAATTAACTAAAAACTGATTGTTTTTAATCTAAATTTTTTTTTCAAAATATTCAATAATGAATTAATATTATTTGACGTGGTCGTCTCTCGGCCAGGTCAAACTGCCTACATGGTTGAGTTCCCACAGTTCCCAATGTGTTCCCATTGCCTAAGAACCTGCAGTCTTCTAAATGATCTAAAAAAACTCTAATGTCAAGTTATTCTTTGATTTAGAAAAGTTACTTTTTGAGTTTTTGAGGTCACATACGTAGCACCCGCTTGAATTATAGAATATTGTATGGAAAAAATTCTCATAATTTAACCATACCTATGTAAGGGACTAACAAAAGAATCTTCAAACATTTAAATGGATGAAAAAGTCAAAAGCCTATGTGCTTGGAACATGTATGTGCTCATTAATTGATAATTGTTTTTTTGGTAATTTATAATATATATATATTATTGTGTTTTACAAGAGAAAAAATAGTATTACTCAAAACTAGAAGGAGTATCTTACATGTTTCAAATGTAATGATTGTTTAGGGGATAAATYTGTAAAGTCCATCTATAATATGGGTTGAATTATCCTTTTTGCATCTACCCAAGCAAGGACAAAGGTAAATTATAGATTCTCCCATTTGTATGATGCTAGAGCATGTCATTGTTGTCTTTAACCCCTAAAGGACCAAGGCCTTTTTTCTACAAAAAAATCCACTTAAAATTGTCATTTCTATAGCAAAGAGTAAAAAAATTGGTAATTGTTTTTTTGGCACATCTAACAAGAGTATTTTACACCTAAATAGTATGAAAATGTGTGGAAAATATTTCAAAACTTTTGACCACACAAATTGCAAGATATCTGCATTTAAAGTGAAAATAACAAGTTTTGCAATACATTTTGGGACTAGATGATTTGACTTTGAACCTTCTTAACTTTAATTTTTTGCACTGCAAATTTTGGAGCTTTAAATTTTTATAATGGAGGATTGAGTTGAGAATTTGAAGGGAGAAAAAAATTCAAAAAAAATTAATTTTTATTCTTTGATAAATTGTTAAGTAGAAGCAAGTACAAGATGGAAGGAAGATGTAAATTGTTAATATCTCTAAGGTGGAATTAAATTGCACTAATCCCAATGGTGAGATTGTTCTAGCAAAAAAACTAAACCATGTGGAATTTTTTTTTCTTAAATTGTAAAAATTGCATTCACAAATGAATCCTACAAGTTATTTTTTTAGAAAGATGCTTTAATTGCTCGAAAAAACAAGATTGCATTACATGTTTTTTGAGGCTCAGGGACGGTTGCAAGTTCCGAGCTGTGTTCCTGCGTTGTTGTAGCACTACAGCAGTAGCTTGATATGTCAAAGTGACTGCCACATAAGATCTTTTTTGTAAATATATATATACTTTTTTTCATTTCAAGACCCAAAACTTTTTTTATTTTTATTTTTATTTTTGGTAATTATTTTTCTGACAGCAGCTAGCCATTCCATCACTGCATTGAGAACAACAAGGGGAACATGCCTAAAACAGCTCTCTAAGGTAGAAGGTTTTAAAAGTAAGCGGGCTTTAAAATGGAGTACCTTCTTAAATGTATAAAATTTGTACATGTTGATTTTTCATAGCCTTCACCAATGTACAACCCATGTGCATTTTAGGTGGTGGTCCATTTTAGAGCCCTATGACACTTCAACTTCATATTTTTATAACTAATTCCACAAAGTTCCAAAAAATATGAAACGACTTGGGTGAGATGTTAATTCCACTGTCTTTTAAGGAAAATTTACTAAAAGCTATTCCAAGATATTTTACCTTCCCAAAATTTAGTCCTAGCTMTTAGATGCTCCATTATAGGATCTCCTCACTTAGAGGTCTCGTTTCTCATCTAATGTCCATAACTTTCTCATAACAAATCCAAATGGAATGGATCAAATCTTTCCATGTGAACAAAAATATAATCTATGAAAGAAGATTTTTTTTTTTAAATTCAAATTTTTGAAAGTTTTTTTTGTTGTCCCCTTTTCCCCCATTCTCCCCTGTTTTTAGCACACTTTTGTTCCTTGGCACAAATCGGAAAAAAAAAAATTATATTCCCTTGAAGCTAATCATTTTTTGTATCTTCAGAAAAAGTTTCAAAAAATCAGGACAAAAATCGAGACTATAGGTCCATGCCCAAAATCCCCTTTGTCCCCCAAAGAGACAAATGGTCCTTTAGGGGTTAAAAAAGGCATGGACATGTCACATACATGTTTTGTTTGATCATCTAGTGTACAACTTATTTTTTTCCTTGCAACACATGAAAGAATGCATAAATAATTGCAGTAAATTCCTATTCCACTATATAGGAGTACATTTTTTCCATACGTTTTTTCCAAATACATTGGTGGACAAGGTGCTTATGTTAATTTTTCTTGATTCTCATCTTCATATTCTCATCTTCATATTCTCATCTTCATATTCTTGTCTTCATATTCTTGTCTTCATATTCTTGCAATGCAGTATTGTGGCTGACCCAAAAATCAACAAAAGGGGGGTGAAAATTTTACTATTCATTGCAACATGAAGATTGGAGAGCTTGAAATACTAGTCATGATTTTCTTGGAATAAACTCTAGTTTTCAAAAAAGAAAAAGAAACACTAGTCATGTGCAAAATCCTCTCTTTTCCATGCACTTGCTTTGCATTTTATTTACTATACAACCACAATATTACAAAAAAAAAATTTAATTGGATACAAAATTGCTATATTATTTTCATTTGCATGGCAAAGTGCACTAGTTTATATCACAATGCACTATTTTCTTTATTGTTTCTTAGGATTTTCAAGTTTTCAAAACACCACCCATTAACCTCTACGAGTCCAATCAACCATTTTATGGTTGTTGACCAACTTCAAGGGCTCATTGGATCTTTAAAACTAATTTTTTGAAATTTTAAATTGTTCTCMTTTAGTTTGTCAARTTATCSTTTCAAARCCAAAAAAATCTTGATTCGGACAAAAACTCAATCTTGAGCAATTTTTCAAACTTAAACACTTCAGGGAATGCTCACGGCTATTGAGGTAAAATAGCCCATTGTGGTCAAAATATAGAGTCTGCCCTCATGCCATTGCTGAATTTTTCAAAAAAAATTCCACCTGAAGACAAGTGTGAGAAATAGTGAGAGCAATTGAAAATACATTTTTCAGATAAAGTATGAATTAGTTATGAATTTTTGAAGTGATCTGCCCAAAAGAATCAGTAGGCTACGTGATAACCAACAAAAAGTGTAATTAATTTGCTCATCTTAATCACCTAAAGTGGTCACAATTATTTCTAATGTGGAATGCCCTAAAAAGTTTTTTTTCAGTGATTTACACTCAAAGAGTAGGGTGCTCCTAATGAGGTCAATAATCACTCCATGGGCGTCAAGTTAGATATTGATTATGGCCTGAAAAAATGTCATGGAGGCATTAGGTGTCCCATGTCCACTATGGGTCATTTGATTGCAATGGGATGAACCTAACCATAGAAAGGTCATTCCAAAAAAAAATATTCTATAGGTAGTGCAAGTGGACAAAGGTTGACTGGGAAAGCACTCTCTTTTGCAGATCTAAGTTTCTCCTTAGACGTTCCATTTCTAAGCCTCCTTCTCTACCCCAAAGGATGATTTCTACAATGACCAACATGTTTTTTTTAACCCCTAAATGCCCAACGCACCAACATTTGGTGTTTGCAAAACTTTGAAGTTAAATAAAACCCAACCAGGTTGCTATTTTTGGTAGTTTACATTTTTGAAAATTTCTTTTTGATGTTTAGTCTAAGCATTACAAATCCAATTTTTAAAATGATTGTTTGTGATAATTCAATTCAAGATTGTTTACAAAGGTGTCCATTGCAATCTTGACTTTCCGTAGTGTTAAGGGCTCTTGAAATGAGCCTCAAATACAGTAGAGCTTAGAGAGAAAAACAAATTAGAAATTCATTTAAAAAAAATACAAAGTAGATTTTGAGAAGCCATAAATTGATTGGAGTTATGCATATTAGGCCCTTCAACCTCATATTTTTTTGGTGACCAACTTTTTAGATTTGACATGTGAAAAGAGAATTGAAAGACTTCAACTCAATTTTGCAATTTTAATACCCTCATGATCAAGCATTATAATCTTTCAATCCATAAGTAATATTGTTGCGTTTTCTTTTCTTTAGTGATCTCTAACATGTCGAGATTAAATTTGTACAGTTACATTTCAAAAAAAATAGATTGGTCTTATAAAAATGTTGGCTTCTTGTTCAACGTACAGCAAATTCCTACAAGCTCAAAAAAGGCCTTCAGTTGGGCATTTAGGGATCAAGGATTAATGATAAATAATACATGAAGATTAACCCTTTAACGCCCGCGGGTCTGAGAGGCTCATCATGTATTTCAGCGTATTTTCAGTCAAGAGAGTATACAATAGGCTTTAGGTCCACAAAGAAAGGTTGTATTCAAGGCCAAAAAATTTCTACTTATACATATAGAAGTGAAGCACATTGTCCAATTGTCAAAACACACCCATTTCATTTGTTTCAAAAAAATCATTGGGACTCAAGGACTAGGCCTRCACTCAAGTTGTATTTGAAGACTAGGACTGCAATTGAGTTTCTATAATTGTTGCATACCGGGTGCATTGGTCACCTTCCGTGCAACCTTTACAACTCCTGACAAGTATTCTCCCTCACCCCAACGTATGTCTAAACCCTTGTATTGTATTATTGGTAGAATACAAGCTTTGCATAGGCACAAAATCTTTAATTTTGCTGATTTTATTTATTTTTAAATTGCTAAATTTTCATCTTACTCTTGCCCCCAAATTTATAGTTCAACACATTTCATATTGATTCCATTTGTGTTATCTAAATGCAACCAGAACACAAACCGTAGGCCATTTCTGGCCATCTGGGCGTTCAAGGGTTAATATTCACTTGCCTTGCTCTGGCATCCAGCTCCTGCAATTTCAAAAAGGTTAGCAGTGGGTATAAATTTTTCTTCTTTACAAAATGTAAGTTAATTAGTACAGTACAGTTGATGTGAATCTTCTCAAATATTTTGAACAACGAGGTTTTGGAATAATTGGGTACRTAACCAACATCACCTTGAATGGGGGTATATTGTAGACAGTACCTTGTTTGTTTGTTTGTTTGGCATCAGGCAAGGGACAAGGGACACTATCTGGGAGCCTACACTATTTGCAAGTTTGAAAGAGTACTTCAGCATGGTCACATCATCTGTGGAACTTTTTAGTCATGCYTGCACAAATGAAAGTCCTTGACAAAGGTTATCACACTTGACCCTCGTTTGGCATCACTTGTCGACGACTTCAGTACAATCTAATTTCACTTGTTCGTACCCCTTTGCATTTTACAAAAGAAAATATCGGTCTTATTTTGAGACAAAGGGAGTAGTATATAACTACTAGAATATGCTAGTGATAATATTCAATGCCTTAATACTACAGTACTTTCTTGAGTTTCAATTACCAAATAATTAGTTATGAAAAAGGAGGCAAATGACATAACATCATTAACCTTTGTAGTTTCAAATGTTCCAATTTAGCAATCCATCAATTGTTAACCCCCTAAAGTCCCAAGTTAAAGTTCACTTGGGGGACTCTTGAAGGTTCGCGTAGGTACCTATGATCTCAATTTTTGGCAAGATTTTTTGAATATTTTTTTCAATACAAGAAAAGTGATTAGCCTCATGGGAATATAGTTTTTATTTCAATAAGTGACCGGGAGCAAAAGTTATGCCACAATAAGTCAAAAATATGCAACAAAAAAAAAAAAAAAAAAAAAAAACTCGATACATATATTTTTAAAATTTATTTCTTGTAATTTATATATATTCTATATAAAAAGATTTCATTCATTCCATTCAGAAATAAAGTGATGTGAAAGTTACAAAGCTTCTTGTTTTGGAGACAATCTTACCAAATTCTTGAGAAAAGAATGAGAAGGCCATATTTGTTATATTGAGACTTTTGCAATCTCATTTTTATCCTTGACTTGAAAATAAACCGCTTTATTTCTGTAATAGTATTTTTTATAAATAGTTAACAACAACAAATTTTAGAATTTCATTATAGGATCACTATTTGAGAACTATTTATTTTTGGTTTCAATTACTATTATTTTAAATGAATTTTCCAAAAACTAGGATTCCTTCTCAAAATTTGCGAAAATAGTCAATAYAACAAATATGGACTTTGAGTTGGATCTGCTTATGAATTTAACAATTTTTAGGAAAAACACTACAAGAAAAAGGGGTGTTTTAAGTATAGTACTAGAGATAARATTTTAAGTAATGATCTTTTTAGGAGATTTTCATTAAGTATTTACTAGAAATATGCCTATTTTCAATGAAATTCGTCTACAAAGATATGCATTTTTAGTAATTTCTTACTAAAAATCTCCTAAAAAGATCATTACTTAAAATCTTATCTCTAGGACTATACTCAAATCACCCCTTTCTTTTGCAATGAAAGGGTTGCAGATGGTTTAGTTTTCTTTCTAAACAATCTTGTCATTATGAATATTTAGAGTGTTTTAATTCTATCTTAGAGCTATCAACACTTTATCTTTTCCTTCTATCTCATACATGCATTGACTTATCAGTTTTTTAAAGAATGAAATAACAGAAAGAGGAGGGGATTATTTTTCAAAACTCTCAACTCGAGTTAAAAATCTTGAATTCACAATTTGTAGTATAAATATTTTGAGTTAAGAGGATTCAAAGCCTTAATATCTAGCGATGCTAGGAGCAATAAAAACTAGGCAATTTTTAACTTTAAATGGTCATATCTACTAATTGATATGGTAAGAGGTTCTAAAATTCTTCCAAACATTCCCATATTAGTCTAGTGCAAGATACTACGGTTGGACATGCAAAAGAAATAAATGTTTAAAACTTTCGTTGTTTGCATTGAAAATGGTTGTTTTGAGTGTTTTTTTGACAAAAATGGCCTTGTGACTTCCCAAGGTAAGTTTTTCAAATTAATTTTCTACATATTTCTATAGTTCTCTAGTATAATTTTATGTAATTGAATTCTACAAGGCGCTATTCTTTGTTTTAAATTTAATCCCATAAGGACCAAGGGGTAGTCCAAATTTTCAAAATTGTAAATGCAACTTAGAAGAATAATTGAATGATTAATATCAAAGTATAGTTGTAAAAGATGATTCATAGATCATATCCATATGTTTAGATCAACTTGTATACAAACCAATATTTTCAATGAAACTTGAAATCAAAAATTCTTTCTTCAATCAATTGTATTGTTAAATTGTAATTTTCACAAGAATTTTTTTTCTTAAAATTCAAAATATTAAGTTTTAATCATAGTGGTTTTAGATAAAAATTAAAAAAAATTTATTCAAGTTTTTTTATAGGGCTAATTTTTGAACTAAAAATTTTAATTTTTAAGGCCATAGCTATTATTACCCTTTGAATTATAGAATATTTGCAAAGCAAGTTCTTCAAAATCTACACCATAAAAATATTAAAGATCTAATMTAAGAATCTTCAAAATAATTGATGAATTAAGAAATACATTTTTGTATGCTTGTGATTGTATTTGCATCATCCATTGTTTAAAATTTGGACATCTAGTTGATAGGCGTTAATTTTGATTTTTGATTTGCGAAGGAAAAATAGTTTTGACAATTTTGCTCCAAATGTATCTAGTCTGTAAAGAATTTACTAAAGTGCACACTATGCTTACAAATAGCATCCGATGTTTAAAATAGAGTGCAATCCAAATGATGATTTTATTAGAACGACAATTGCAAAGTATTTTGCGTGCTTGATAATTCCCAAAACACTCCATGTATTGCTCGCTAATATTATGTGGTTATGCAAATTTGAAAACTCTAATTTGAAGTAATTGTGAAAAAAATAATAATAGTACAGCCAACCTTCTCCAATATCACTTTCAATTATTGCGCATTCTTTAATCATATTCAAAATATATCATGTCACACATGTGATGGAACAATTGTATATAGTATGAAACATTAAAATATTCATAGAAACTCAAATCCTATGGTTACAATTTTGTTTTTGAATTTTTTATCGCCCTCACAACTTCTATATTGAAAGTTCCAAAATGCCTTCAAGAAAAGTAAGCTTGGGCATTCAAGGTTAATAGAAGAAATGTCACTACTAAACCTCGTAAACAATGGAATTCAATGTTATGGATATAAATGGGCGATGTAAAATGAAGTCTCATTATAAGAAATAAAGTGCCGAGCTAAAGGATGTGAATAGGGCACTATTTCCACATTACTAAGCATAACCCCAATGTCCAATGCTAGGACATTGTTCCACAATGCTCAATCACGATTTAGAGACAAGGGCATCATAACACTAAACTAACCCTTCATTCAAGAAAGAACATACCTCTCCTTGTCCATATAATCCAACGAGACACAATCATTTGTACATAAATGACAAAGGGCAAAGTTCCAATGATTCATGTCTCTCCACATCTTTGTTTTACAATGCAAGGGAAAAGAAGAGGGACAACATCATCAGTTATAACTCTTTTCTGACTACCCTATGGAATGGTAGTATTACACCTTGTAAACCTAACCAAACTTCACATTCTGGCCACTTGAAGGATTATTCTGAGTTGCAAGTACTATATGTGCAAGTTCTCTTATATGAAGCATACATTTAAATTTTGAAGGAATTGAAGGAATAACTATGTACACATACACTTAATCTAATCAGAAACTAATAGAGTAGCATAGAGTGTAACAGTCTTTTTAGCATAAGCTTTCTATACAAGATAGCTCCAGGCACAGTCTCTTGATTCAGTCCAGCCGCTCTTTTTAGGGCAGTGTGACGACTGCAACAACTTCCACTGTAACCTTCACATCACATCACACACTTCAAAGTACCTTGTACATAGGGATGCACTAATTGGACATCTAGTTGCATGAGACAGCAGTATACATCATAGACCCACATAAATAATTTGTGGTCTACTGACTGGAAAGCCTAACCTACAGACTGTTCCTGTGATTTATAACAGATTTTCACTGGACAAGCTGGAATGTAATTCACCAATCATTCTCATGAAAGGCTAATGATAAGAAGTACACCAAAACTCATGAGTTTTTGCCCACTGGTTTCTCTTCGTAATGAACCAGGCAGTATCTCCATAACGTTCCCGCTTCTCCGACAAATCACTACGAGTGTAACGACGCAATCCGCTTAAAAGAATTTGATTATGGCACCTTGATTAATCACGAAGCCATGGATAACTCAGCAGCAGCTAGGCTCGATCAGGAGCTGTCAGAAGATGTAGAACAGAGGCGGTGCCCAATGTTTTCACCGAAATCGATCTTAGCAATGAAGAATGAGTGGCACTCAATATATACTTTTATGGGGAATCCCTTTCGGCTGGAAGAATGACAAGAGTACGATCTGCCAAATTCAAACTGCTTGAAAAATTAGCGATTGAAGCTGCACCTGCAGCTCATGATAGATGCAGCAACTCGACATTAAGAAGATAACTTCAAATTTATCGTGCAGTTTGAACGACAACTTATTCAGCTTCAAAATTGAAAATGCGCACTATCTCGCTCCACGGTCTAGAGCACGAAACTAGGCACTGCGATAGAAGCAGAGGGACGAGTACTACGAGAGCATAAATCAAGTTCAAACCTCAAAAGAGATCTCCTACATTTTCAGCTTCATTCACATCCTAAGAGCCAAAACTGCATTCCTCTGCTGAGTCCAAACTGCGACACAGAATTTGAACACCGAGGAGATCGTCTAGACTTGACGAGAACTTCAATTCGTGCAGTTYGAAGCACAACTCATTCAGCTTAAAAACTAAAAGACTGCCGTATCCCGCTTCACACTCACGACAAGGCGCTGCGATAGAGACAGAGGGACCGAGTACGAGAGTGTCAATCAACTGCAAAGCTCACAAGAGATCTCCGACATTCCCTAGGAAGCACCTGGTCACTGACCATTCTTGCTCCTGCCAGGATATAATTGCCTTCTTAAGTGCAAATCATACAAGCGATAATACATTTGCGCTTAATCAGAAACCGAGCACTGAAGATAACTTCAATTTGTGCTGCTTGACGGCCGGACAAGTCATTCAATCAGTTYCCAAAACAATAATTCTACACTATCCCGCTCCGCACTCAAGAGCTCGAAACACGTCGCAGAGATGGAGACAGCGGAGCGAGTACTACGAGAGTAATTATCAATCAAGTGCAGAACTCACAATGAGATCTCCGACTTTCTCTTATTTCGAGCCAGGATACAATTGTCTTAATTGTAATCATTCATACAAGGGATACTCCTATACTTTCGCGCTTTATCGGCAACTAAGTTAAGCACTGCGAGCAGTCGTCAAATGAAGGGAGTTAAGTTACCACCATTGCAAGGACACCGGCTAATGCCCCATGCCACCTCCGTCTACAGTTCTACAACATCCCTCCCTGCACCAATACACAGAATAGAAGATTGAAGCGCTTCATGGCTGCATCATTGAGTCGAGAGGGGCAATCGTCCTTTCTGGCATCATTCTGCAGAAGAAGAAAGAGCGCAATTAAAAAGGAAAAAAAAAAAACAGATCGGTACAATGAACTGCAGCAGCCCTGGCTGAGCCGGCAGGCGAAGGGAATATGTCGGCTGGATCGAGTAAAGCAACAAGGATCATGCAGCGCTACCAGCGTTCACGTAAGGTAGTGTCTGACACACAACACCAGCTGGAACAGAAAAAAGCTAAAAGAAAACAAGTGGCACGCGAGCAAGACCATGGAGAAAACTACAAAGAGTATGGTACGTGATATTATGGAGCTTTGAAACAWTGGAGCACTGTAGTGTTGCATGTAAAAGTGACATTACAAAGCACTCGGGGGGAGTGAACCAGACGGCCTTTACCTCAATTTGGCGCTTAATATGTACACTACAGGTACAATCAGAACTGAATTGTACACTGTAGGTACATAAGAGCAGAATTGAAATTTGGGTGGTAATAGGTTAATTCACCTTAGACATAATGTACACAGAATCAATTGGAGTAAACAAGCATTATCTAGGGAGAAATTTAACTTGAAATAGTAATACATAGTCATTTGAATTACAAATGGCTAGTTTGCCTACAATTATCATTTTGAATTGGAAATCTAAGAAAATGAATCACCTCATCTACAACAAATTGTTTGTTGATTCCCCCTAGGCTGCTATGGGCACAAGGTTGGGATTGTATCATGGTTGGTAACCCATGAACGATGCCACAGACATTTGAAGTCCACAAAGAATTCTCATGTGTAGAATAGAAGTGCAACCATTCATTTTCCAAATTAAGATTGGAAAGGAGAGATCTTCTACAATAGCTTGACTTCCAATGAATCCTTTTGGATTTTTGTAAATCGATGATTCCCACGGTATCAAAATGGATGATTTCGATGGTCACCACTCTATCTTGTAAGGATTAAGCCTTTCCACCTCTTTTGTAGTCTAATTGCATTTTAAAAGAGTGGCATGAGTTAAAAAGATTAGTAATTTGGAAGTCTAGCCTAGTTGTTTGAGGTGGTGTAATTGAGCATATACTTAGTCAGTCATATGCTCAAATATACAACTAGTAACTCATACTCAATTACTCATGTGCTAATTTTTTATAATTAAGATGCATGGGAGCCACATGCCAATTATTCATTAGATTGGTATTTGTGAATTTTTTTTAGATTATCTAAAAACCATGTATTGGAATTAGTATACAAGCTTAATAAAGGCATGAGATGATTCACCATATATACACTGTATCCAAATGTTTATTGTATCTCTCTCTCTATATAAATATATCTATTTGTATATACCACCMGTTGCATTTGGTATWCATACTTCTACTCRTATATTRAAGAAGGGTGAAATTTTCTTCTTCATTACTCTCTCTAATTTTCAAGAGCTAACGTATGGTGCCAATTTTAGTTGCATATTTTGAACTCTTGCCTACATTTATGTGTCACTGTCTAGTAATATAATAAAATGTATATTATTTTGCTTGTATAATGTTAAATACAGAGATTTTGCTATCAAAAGGTAAATTTCTATGAGAATGAAGACCAAGTTTTGAAATGTATTTATGTATATGTTTTGAAATTAGAAGACCTAATATGAGGATGTGCTTCCACATCAAGCGACCATAGTCCCACATTAAATATGAATACACTAGAAGAAAACTATGATTAATTTGTCAAAAATTGCATTGAACTTGTCAAAATTGCGTTGTACTTGACAAAAACTACGTTYTACTCAACATGAAAGTGTGGGTTGGATTTTGTTGAGTTCTCCCTTCATAATGCAAAATTCTGTGTTTCAACATTCTTAACACGGAATTTGACAAGTGAAACACAAAATTTTGTGTTAGAATGCAAAATTTTGGATTACAAAGGGAGATCTCAACAAAATCTAGCCTACACTTTTATGTTGAATAATTTAACGTAGTTTTTGACAAGTTCAACGCAATTTTCTTCTAGTGATATCACCAAATATATCTTCAAGCTAATTGAATACCTTATTGTTCAACTACTTGTTAYAATATTTGACTCTCAAAATGTGACTATCAATTGTAATTAGAATAGAGGATCGATATACCTCAACTACTTGTTTATTTGAAAAAGACCCAAATTAACTCCAAAAGCCCTAAACTGCATTTTCGGGCAAGATGGCAATTTTAGATAGCTCACTACAAATGGATTTTTTCACACAACATGTAACCAAGGAGTAGCTTTATGGCCCAACAGTTTTCATAAATTTTTACTACATAATTCAAAATTTAATTGTATGATAWATTGTTTTCATTGTTTGGCGGGCAACCCGGGCAACTAAAAAAATTCTTAAGAAAATCACTATTAAGAAAAATAAAAATTTGCAATTGTTTTTTTAAGGTCTRTATATACATGGAAAGCTTTGAATCATTCCATTTTCATTAATGAGATGAAARTTATGGAAGTTATAGTTTGTAGGTAGTTTGCGTGTAGTTGTAGAATCTCTACTCTAAGATAAACTTTGAAGTTCTTTATTTAACTCGATTTTAATATTTTGGGGAAACACTAAAACCATAGATGTAGATTGTTTACTACAAAATAGGAACCATTGGGATTGGCAATTTTCAATTYCATAAATAAATTGTTAACAATTTAGTATTTTGAATCATTCTCTACATCTTTCTACTTACTATTTTTTCCTACATGTTGTACAATTTAAAATGATTTGAAATTGATTTGAGCATGTATCCAACCTACCTTAGAGAATAAATCCAAAGAATCACCACCATTTTGCGCATTTTTTTTTGCAAGGCTCCAAAATGGATTTTTGTCAATTCAACTGCTAATATCTTGCAATCTACATAGTAGAAATTTCACATCTTCTCAAACTAGTTTATCACAGCATCCTATGGTTCATGTGTCTTAATTTTTTTTTTTTTAATTTTGGTATTTGTTCTAGAAATGCATTTTTGGAGTATTTTTGGTAAAAACATACTCCAAAAGCATTTGGGGTTAAAGAAGTTCAAGTAGGAGGTCCTAAAATGGAGCAGGTTCTAAAATGGAACAAGCTTTAGAGGTACATTTTGCACTCTTCAATGTACAAGCAATCTACATTTTAGGAGGTGGTCAATTATAGAGCCTACTAAAATGCGCTTTTTTGCAACTTCAAAAATTCACAACTAATTCCACAAAGCTTCAAAAAAATATGAAACAATTTGGGTTAAATGCCAATTTCTCTTGTCTTTCAAGGAAAATTTATTGAAAAATATTTCAAGAAGTCTCACCTCCCGAAAATTTAGTTCTAGCTTTTAGATAGATGCTTTATGGACCTCCTACCTTATATCTTTGTTTACCCCTTATGGAAAGCCATCCTTTAAAAAGGATGATATTAAATAGGTTTTGTCCAGTGTTCATCACAAAGTCTTTTCACTTCCATCATTTCCACACATCATATTTTTTCTCACTTTTAAAGCTATGGAGTGCACAGTGCACACCAATGAATTACCCATCACTTATGAGGCAATCATTCAAGATAAATTTTGGTCTAAACTACTAGTGGATTTGGAGAGGTCACAAGTTATAGAAGTGCTATGATCTCAACCTTCCTCATCTCACTTGCCCTAAAATTCCACAACTCCATTCTTATTTTATGTTGCATTCCATAGGTTAAAGATGATCATTGGAAAAAATGACATTAAAGTTTCTGAAGCATTGATTGATGTTGTCCCCATCATTTTCACGTATACTTTTGTTGCATAATTTAACCCTTAAATGTCAAGAAGAATGTTTTGTGTTTGATGGGACGTTTTGTGTTCGATGGATGATAGAGCATCTTTCTACAATACTTTGACTTTTACTAAATTAGTGCTTTCAGATTTTTTTAACCCCTAAAGGACCATTGCCCATTCGACAAATAAATGGGATTTTGGGTCGGTATCTATGATCTCAATTTTTGTCCTTATTTTTAGAAACTGTTTTCAAAGATAGTAAAATTGATTAGCTTTGAGGGAGGGGCAATAAAAAATTTTAATTTTAATTTTTTCAAATTTTTTTTCTCACGAATTATATTTTTGCATACTTAGAAAGATTTGATTCATTCCACTTGGATTTGTTCTGAGAAAGTTATGGACAATCTTGTTTTTCGAGCAATCTAAGCATTTTTTTGATAAATTTAATGTAGGGTTCATTTCTAAACGTAATTTTTACAATTTTTCACGAAAAGAATTTTTGCATGGATGATTTCGATTCCTGAAACAATCTCACCATTGGAATTAGTGCATTTCAATTCCATCTTAGAGATATTAATAATTTAGATTTTCCTTCTATCTTCTACCTACGAGTGGGAGCTCTAGCTACCTCTAGCCAGGCCGGACACGCAGCATGCACTGCAGCGAGCGAGCGAGCGAGCAGGCAGCAGGGCGGGCAGGAATAATGGGCTGCAGCAGGCAGCAGGCAGGCAGGGCTCGCTGGCCGGCCACCTACAAGTGGGATCTTGCTACCGTAGCGTAGCTGAACCAAGTTAGTAGAAGTTACCTGCTTGCTCCTCAGTCTGGCATGGCGTCGTCGTCATAAGTTCGAATGCAAGGGAAGTTGAGCTCAAGTTAAGTTACGGCACTGCAGCTCCGTTTGTGTGAAGATTGCTACAGTAGCATCTCGCTTTCTTGATGGCCGCTTCGGGATCCGGGAACTAAGCTGCTGCTTAACCTACTTATCATAACAGCTGAGCGCACCTTGTGATTATTGTGGAGAGAGGAGGGGCAGGCAGGCAGGCAGGGGCAAGCTCGATCCATCCGTCAGCAGGCGATTCAATTCATCGTGTAGCTGTTGGAAGTAACTTAACTGTAACTTCCGTTTTGATTGTGCTCATGGATGGAGTTGTCTCTTCTCTTTCATTTAATGGACACTGGCTCAAAGGCGGCTCTGTACGTACTGCTGCTACTGCAGTACTGCGTGGGAGGAGCTAGTCTAGCACTCGATCGATCTCTAGTACTCGATCACTCCTGGGGTGGCCGGCACACTTTTCGATGGAGAAAGACAGCAAGCAAAGAGACTCATTCCGAGTGGGGGCGGCGGGACGGGGGGATCGGAACTGGCCCTTCTTCTCAGACTCTCGATCGCTGTCTGGTTCAAGCACACTGCCTGGCGCCTCTTTTATACAGCATCACATTCTGTAAGGGAAGGTAGACCTGCCTATGACAGGAACAGTGAGGGGAGTGGTTCGCCGTGTTGCAATCAGCTCAAAAGTTCAGATTTTTTTTCATAGAAAGACAAATGTGAGAAATGAAGAGAGCAATTGAAATTTTGTGTATTCATTAGATGAGAAACGAGGCCTCCAGAGGACGGTTTCATGCATGTTCCCCTTGTTGTTCTCAATGCAGTGATGGAACAGCTCCCTACTGTAAGAAAAATAATTATCAAAAAATCTGATGTGGCAGCCACTTTGCCACGTTAGGCTGCTGCCCGAATGCAGGAATGCAACATGGAACTCACAACCCTCCCTCAGCCTCAAAAAACATGTAATGTCAACCTATTATGAATTTGACCTGTGATGCCTAATTTGCGCATAAGAGTCTGTAGACTACTCGATAACCAACAAAAAGTATATTCATAGTGGTCATTTTACCCCCTAAAGCATTCATTTAATATTTCCTGACATGGCTACATCATTTCCTAGCATGGCTACAACATGAAGGAATGAAAAAATCTCTTCTTGTAATGAATTTACATTGAAAAGGTACAATTTTCTAAAGCAATCACTAACAACTCCATCACCATCATCCAAGACATTGATTTTGACCACCACCCAACCTAATGTATTCGTCATCCCATTTATTAAAAAAAATTTATCATGGATTGATGTAACCCTCATGGATTGGTTTACTTGTTATAGGCAAATTTACTTGAATAGGGGGAGTGACAACAAGGAGCCTTAGTGCAAATTTGCAACACCTTGCAGTAAAAGAGTTTTTACCTAYAGTGCCAAGTTGTTTTCAAAGTAGAAGTTATTAGTGTGCTTCAAAAGTGTTATTTGGAATGGTAGTGTACAATTAAATTGGAACGGCTAGAAAGTGAGGGGCCTTAGAGTGTGAGGCAAAGTTTGTTGAAATAAGGTTTTCATACAAATAATGCCAAATTACATATTTTAAGTAAAAAACAGATACGCACTATTAGATTCACATAAAACTTGGTTGGGCATGCATAGGGGTCAAATTGGTTCTTTGAGCTTCCAATTAGAGATTTGCAACAAATTGGAGGCTACTCATTTTGCAGAAGGGAGTTACTGTCTTTTTGGAGCACATTGTGTGTGACAATATGCTCAAAATAAATTTTCATTCAAATCAATTAAGTGCGCTTGGTAAATGACCTCACTCCCATCCCACCCTATATTTGTATTTCTAGAATGCACTTAGGATTGCATTTGATATGGGGATATGGAATTGCCTTATGTATTTTGTATCTGTATGAACTTGCATTTGTATTTCAAAATCCATACATGTATTTGTAACCATGATTGTAAGTTTTTGTGAAAATATCCGTATCAATATTTATATCAATAGTTACATGTACCAATGCACCTATCGATATCCATGCTTGAATAAGTATTCATACCAATATTGGCAGCATGGGAGGGGGATCCGAATTTTTCCACTTTGAGATTGATGGCTCAGGTTTTCCAAGAAAAAATTTAATCAATGGCCAAGGGGATACCGAAGAGGGTGCTGAATTTTCCCTTGCTAGAACTAACGGCTATGGATTTTTGGTAATGGGAGCCAATTATGTGTTAATCACAAGGTTGAATTTGCCTCTTTGAGGTCATTCTCATTGTAATAATAAAGAATATAAGAAGTGGAGTAGGATACTTGACTCTAGCAACCTTCTAATAAGCACCTTCTTGATTCTAAAAACTTCACATGTCTAATTAGTGTCATGTTTTTGTAATTGTGCATTGTAACTATGTCAATTAATTCTATGTCATCWCAAATATGTTTGGAACCTATATAACATTAAGAGGTTGTCATTTAGTTGCCTAACTAAGCAATGCCAACAAGTTTTCTAGTTCAAATACATACACAATAATGTAAAAAAGTGCATAGAATGATAAAAGTTTTACATCACTCTATAAAACAAGTCTAGGTGACGTACTATGTACCCATATACCCAAAAGATGCAATCTATCCATCTTTTGGTTTTACTCACATGCAACATATTCTATTTTTTTTGCCTATCCTAACAATTTTAGCTAGGGGTGATTGCAAGAAACACTTGTCCTATTTTTTGTCCCCTTGCCCTTGGACAAGTGTGTTTTTGCTCATAACTCTTGCATAGTTTGATCTTCTGGAGTGAAAATTGGATTGAAGGTACATGAGGTAGATTTAGACATTAAATGATTTTTTCAAAATTTTCAAAATTAATTTACTATTTTTAACCTACCCCCCAATTGGGTGTCTACCTTGGCCAGCTTGGAGGTTGTTAGTACTATTCTCTACCCAAAAATCCGAATTTGAAGCTCGAAATTGAGATTCAAAGACTTCTATTAAAGTTGCATAGGCCCACAGAGATTTTCTAAAAATAGTAATATGACCACCCTCCACATGTGTTCAAAAAGCACTACCTTTGCACAAGTGCAAAGAACTCAGTTTTTTTTTCCAAAGACAAAAATGGTTGAGAAGAAGCATCTTATAGTGAGGAAAAATGGGTTTATTTTGGAGGAATTTTTAAATTTTTTTACTATTTAAAAAAAATCAAACATCAAAGTGTCCATTTTCTTGGCAGTTTCCATTACTCTTTGAGTGTGCATAACTTTTAGAAATAAATTTTCCCAAGTCTGAATTTTCAAACATGTGATTTTTTTACTGCTTTACAAATTATCCATATTTTATTTCATTTAAATAAAAATTATTCCAAAAGTCACATTACTCCAGTACTAAGGCCATTTTGACCCAAAAACGACACTTACGACAGGTGTTTCTTGCAACTACCCCTAGGCAAATGCCAACTTTTGTAAAAAATTTATTAGATTTTTTTTTGTCCAACAGATTTCAAGACTTATATATCCTAAAGTTTTAGTTCTTCAATTTAAAATGATTATATATCAAACTATAGTAATGTTATTCTAACATATTAACTTACAAAGAGTTTTTATTGGCTATTGTTTCAACACGTCACATCCACACCATTTTTGTAGCATACCAATGTTGTTTTGAATGTCATTCAAACTTAGCACTAAAAAGAACAACTTATCATAAGTTGGGTACATCCAAAAATCTCACCCTACCTAAAACCACCATCATCATTGTGTGTACATCTCCAAAATCAATATGTATATATGTTGAAGAAATAATTTTAGAACATCTATTTGAAAACTTTGACCCTTTGTAACTTTTGCATAAGATATCCAAATGTCATGTTCTTTGGTGCATTAGAAACTTCGTTCACTTGCCAACAAGTAATAAAAGTAATTAGGCACACTAGCAAAAAATTTGGTTTGGAGGTTGCCAAACTTAGAAAGGAAAATTATACCCTTAGTAACTTTTGCATAAGATATCCAAATGTCATGTTCTTTATAGGAAATAATAGGAAATAGAAAGAAGTAGAAAATGATTTAAAATACTAAATTGTTAAGAGTTTAGTTATGGAATTGAAAAATGCCAATACCAATGTTGTAATATTGTAATAAAAACATCCTTGCACAAAATCTTGAATAGGAAAATTGTAATCATTCATGTTCAATTTCAAAATTTTGACGTTGAATTTAGATTTCAAGAAGAATCCATCCATAGAAACTACTAAAAATAGAAAATTGATATATTTTTTTAATTGACTTCAAAGTTTTGTCAACCGACCAAAATTTGGTGCCTCCTGGATTTAGAGGTTAAGGCTTTCAATAATCAACTATTGTACCATGGTGGCATAGTATGCACAATATTTCATGAGAATYCACTAAGTTTAAGGTATTTGCAACTGTATTGAACACTCAATACAACTAAGCATAGTTATCATTATTATTGGAAATTAGAAGAGGATTCTAACAAACTTTAGACTTGCATTATTTGGACACCACATGAACAATCAACATTTAGGAAAGAATGATGCTTTTCAGTCTAAATTTAGGTGTCATATTTTTGGCAATGTTGATATTTGTGTACAAACTTTGGTAGAAATGATAGTCATATAGACTACATATAAGGCCTACATGAAGATCYCCAATGGTAAACTAAACTAGTTGTAGATCATTTGGGGCATGTTTCCCTAATGTGAATTGCCATTGTTTTGGCTAGTGATCATTTATATTAGTGATTGTTTATATTTTTCTAAAGAATTGCAATTTGTGGTAAGGTAAAACATGGTAGTCCTTAGAAGTCCGAGGGCCTTTTTTCATCATAAATCACTCAAAAACTGCCATTTCAATTGAAAATAAGTTTATGTTTTTCATTTATTTTGTGCATATTTAACATTAGTACTGTATTTTAGACTAGTGTAAGAATGTGTGGAAAAAATTTAGAAATTTTTATCAAGTAGATTGAAATATACTCACATTGCAAGGGAAAAAAAAAGTTTTCTTTTACCTTGTGTAACTAGTTTATATGAATTTGAATTGAGATTGCCTGCTAAAGAAGAAGCACTATAACTTTTACAAAAATAAACCAAATGGAATKAACCAAATCTGTTCATGAAGGCAAAAATAAAATCTATTTATTTCAACTTTTGGTGGTGGTGGTTGGATGTGCCACAAACTATTTTTCAAGTGTTCAAACCTTCCACTATTCATCGAGGAGGCACTTGAGACTTTAGGGGTTAAAGGAGTATGCTCTAAAAGCGACCATCTCCTTGAAATTGTCCCTAAAAATAGCTGTAGAATGGATATGTTGTGATCCTTAAATGGACCATATTCACCATTGAGTGAATCAAGAAAAAATTCATTTTTTATTGCAAGAGACAATCATTGTCTTTAATTTCCTCCCATCTCTTTACAAGTTGCAAGTGGACAAATTTTGGAAGACCTATGGTCACAAATAGGTGCATGTGCCCCCAAATCTTTGAAATCTCATACGCAATTCAAAAACGCTTGGAGAAATATGAAACCACTTGTGCTAAGTTACAAATAGATTTTTCTTTCTTTGAAAAATGACCTATAGAAAAGTATTTTTGTCCACTGAAACCTACAAAAAAAGTGGACCAGCCCTTAAATGGTCTCTTTTAGAGCATACTCCCTTACTAAGAACATGGCGTATAGTTGTATGATTTCAATCATTTGGATAAATAAGAACCACTTTCCAGGAGGTACGTTTGGAAACCATTGTTTGATTTATGTAATGTAAACCACAACCAAATCAWTAGAACTAGAGCCAAAAAGTTTTATTCAATTTTGTTGTTTTGGTCGCATTGTACTGATCAAAATTACACTAAAATGTGTTGTTCAAATCTAATAATTTGGACAATAATTTGTTTATATTAAATTCTTAAAAATGCGACATCATCACAACCAGCAGTGCCATGTCAACACTAACTGGGGTTCCTTGTGAGGACATGTGTTGCCCCCGAGGTTTGAACCCAAGCCCTTGCATTTGCAAACCATGTTTTCCAACCAATACACCATGGTTGAATTCACACGTGCACGTATAAAAAGCAAATTGTTATTTTTAAATTTATTGAAGTTTTATTGATTGATCCCAAAAAAATTTGAAGTAAATTTAGTGAATTTAGTTCACTATCCAATTGTTTTTTTTTGCTTTTGGCCCCCATTCCGTCTAGAAAGACATCAAAATCTGTTTGAAAAACATCTAAATCTGTTTGAAAAACATCTAAATTTGTTTGAAAAACATCTAAATCCATTTGTTTTCCAACTAAAATGAATTCATTCATGCCAAAAGCAACTAATGTTTCAATCATTCATTGGTGAGTACTTAAGTGCCATTAGATTCATTAAAAGGCAGTTATGGATTGTTTATGGAATGTTTCAGGGCAGACCACTTTAAAAATTCACAAAAATCATAATTTTAATCAAAGAATTATAATTTCACTTGGGTTTGATTCGTAAAACAAGCACACCTCTAAAAAACATGTGCCTATCTTGAAGTTGGCCCAAAGATATTCAGATTGCAAATCCAGGTGGTAATAGGCTTGTCTACTTTACGCCAGTGGAGGCCATAACCGATTCCATAGCCTTTGTGTAGCCCATTGCCTTTTCCTTTATGCACTCTGCCCATCACACTGAGCCTCCACCTATCCACCTAGCTAGCCACTGACAAAGTACTGTTGGATATGAAATATTCCACACCATCTCTTGTTGAGCCAAGATAGTGACAATGCATGCTAAGTTACTGAATGTTATGGCACTCAAAAATTGCACCCTCCCTAAAAATACACCATTGATTTCTTACGGTGGTACACCATCTCCTGTGGAGCCAAGACAGTGACAGTGCATGCTAAATTACTGATTGTTATGGCACTCCAAAATTGCACCCAAAATTACATCCAAAATTGCACCCTGCCTAAAAACACCATTGATTTCTTCCATGCTTTGCATCCTGATGCGCGCCCAGTGAGGCTCCATGGATCCAGTCCAGATGCGGATTATGGCTGGTGCTAACTTAGCGGCAGATTTTGGCAGCGGAATAAGGGGCCATTCCAAGTACGAGTTACAGACTGAGGTTTCTCAGATGTGCAGGACATGGTACCGCTTTTGAAACCCAATCAGAGTCTCGTGGGGAAAGTTACATATGACAGACCCGTCTGCCGCCGCGGACAAGCCTCCACAAAAAAGCTGGAAGAATACCATGTCACCCGTAATCAATGTCCATGTGGCAAGAATCGGCAAATACTCGTGGAGCGGTCAAGAATTGGCAAATGAGACTCATTAAACGGTCAAGAATTGGCAAATGAGACTCATGAAACGGTCAAGAATTGGCAAATGAGACTCATGAAACGGTCAAGAATTGGCAAATGAGACTCATGAAACGGTCAAGAATTGGCAAATGGGACTCATGAAACGGTCAAGAATTGACTGAATTTGTTGAGAATTGGCAAATATTCACGACATGGTCAAGAATATGGTAGTCTGCTCGTAACCCTTAAAGGATGGGTTGGGGACAATGGAAATCATTCCTTTTGGTATAGTGTGAATAGTAGGTTTAACCCCTAAAGGACCAAGGTCTTTTAGCTGTGAAAAAACACTCAAAACTGCCATTTCTATAGCAAAGAGTAAAAAAAATATGAAATTCTTTTTTTTGCAAATCTAACTATAGGATCTTACACCTAACTAGTATGAGGATGTGTGAAAAAAAATTCAGAATTTTTGACCACACAGATTGCAAGATATCTACGTTCAAAGTGAAAAAAAGAAGTTTTCCAACACATTGCGGGACTAGATTATTTGACTTGGAACCTTCTTAACTATAATTTTTTGCACTATAGAGTTTTGAGCTTTAAAGCTTTCTGGTAGAGAATTCAATTGAGAATCTAGGTGGAAATTTTTTTTTTTTTTAAGACTTAATTTTTATTCTTTAAAAAATTGTTAAATAGGAGTAGGTTGAAAGGTTAGACAAGACCTCAAAGTTGCAACCATCAAATGCAGTTTTATGAACTCAAATTGAATCTATGAACTTAGCTTGACTTTCAAATAATCACGAGATCTTAAATTGATCTAAATATTTTACCACAAAAACTAGAAGAAAAATTGCAGATTTATCAACAAATTTTATTGAATTCGGACATCAGATGCAAAAGTTATAGCACTTTGAATTGGACCTAAACTATGTGAGGACTTTTTTGGTCCCTTGGTGGCGTGTAGAGGTTAGGCCATTAGAGGATAACATAAAATGAGATGGACTATAATGTCACAAAAAATGTGCTAAAAAAATAAAATTCTTGTAGTGGTTAATCTGTGTAGTAAGGCAAGAGGTTCTCGTAGCACTCAAGCTTTAAAATCGCCCACCTCCTCAAATGTACACTATTTGCACATGTTTCTTTTTTTGTTGTATCAACAATGTACAAACAATGTAAATTTGAGGAGGTGGTCCTATATCATTAAAAAAAAATTGGAAAAATGATGGTAACCCTAAAAAACCCAAAAAACCTCATGATAGGGGAAAACAATCAATAATCTTTTAAGAAGTTTCACCTCTCCCAAATTTAGGTTTAAGCTTGTAGACGGAGGCTTTATGGACAGCCCTGCTACCTTACTAACCTTAGTAAGGTAGACTGCTCTTAAAGCAACCATTTAAGAGCTGATTGCGTTTTCAAGGAAGCTAAACTCCTTGAAACAACTTCTAGTAAATTTTCACAAGAAGAAAAAATGAATTTGCATCTAACCCAAGTTGTTTCATGTTTTCTGGATCTTCAGGGAATTAGTTAAAAAAATTTGAAGATGTAATGCAGTGATCACTCAAAGCGGCCACCTCTTGAAACGTACACTGCTGGTACATTGAAGAAAGCAAAATGTACCTTTGTATCATGATCGCTTTTAGAGCATGGGCGCTTTAAGAGCAGGCTACCTTACAATACTAACTTACGTCACCAATGGCCATGGAGGGGTTCTCATATTATGTACAAAGCTTCAAGGCATTTATTTATAGTTTATTTCCGTTCATTTTCTATGAAAAAGCCATAGATTATGTTAGTGGCGGGCACTCCCAATTTCAACATTCATCCACATATAGAAAATATATACTTTGAATAGGGGTATTAAGGGGGCCCATACTAATTAATTGACATTTCACACTATATAAATATCTAGCTTTGTTGGACATCAATAGTGACTGAAGTGTTCGGGGGTTGTACATCATGTTTCAAACATCTACAGTTTCCCCATTTAGTCCCCTTAATTGTTTGGTCCCCTTAATACCCTTGTTCAAGTGTACATATCACATGTCCATAGTTTTGTTTTCATCCACAACCTGGCGTTTTTATCCAAGAAATTTTCTCAATTTGAATTTTTTTGCAAAAAACTTCATGGACTGTTGCCGGGTTTTTTAGCCAAATTAATTTTTATATGGTGCAGAACTTGGCACTAGAAAGCCAATAAAAAGAAGCTCTTGCCTATGCTCGGGGGCCCCTTGAATTTCAAGCCCTGTCTGCCGCTTGCCTTTCTTGTGTGTGTCATTGGGCACAGTGCTTGACCCCTTGTTGTTGTAGCAGCTGCACAACAAGCAGGCATGATGCTACAAGCTGAGTTGCTGAAAGCTGAGTTGCTGATGAAGTGGTACATTTGAGCATTTGTACATTTCCTCTTGTTATGTTGAGATTTTCTTTTTTTCTTTTTTTTCTTTTTAAGACTTCTACTCTAGGTTATATTCCTAAATTCTTGCAAAAAGTCTACCACTAGTTTGGAAAAAAATATGGTAATGAATTTATGTCTTTATTTTTCTATAAATAAAGCTATATTTATCTCTATGATTTATATATGTTATATTTTATGCGAAGAAAATTACCTTTTTTCAAAAAATGAGATCTTTTACCTATAGCATGAAACCTGACAGTGATCCGTATTCTTTTCTAGCTGGACCATAATATATGGCCAGTTATTGAGACCCGGTCCATAACAAGGCAAGTAGCGGTATCAATGGATATCTCTTCACTGCATGATCAAATTAAAAAATATTGACCGCTTAATGGGGGCTTGTGCCTTAACTCAATAATTAAAAGCTGCTTATGAGGCAGGATAACGGTTGCATAATTGCACTAGTGATTGCCGCGTCTCCAAGTCCTAACTTCAAGTTTGGACTGGGCACTTACGACACATTGGGTTGTTTAGCTGTGGTCTGTGAGTTGTGAGTAATTTAGATCATTGTTATGCTTAAGCTCGGGATTTCACTTCAAGAAGTTGCTTAGTTGCGGTTCTATTGAAAATGATGCTTGGATCTCAGAACAGTGGCCAACATGTGCTGGTTTTTTCCGCAGCAAAACAAAAGACACTAGTTGGTTTTGCTATATACGTTTTATACCAAGAGTGGGGCTGGCTGGTGCAACCACTTTTCAGTGCATAGTGACACATTTTTGTGTCACTATGCACTCCCCCCTCACACCAATTTTTATTTAAAATTTTTTATTTTACCAACCCCACTCACCCCCACCTATCATTTAGAATTTGATTTAAATTTTTTTATCTCACCCCCCCTCACCCCCTCACCCCCTCACCCCCCCCCCTCTTGTAATCTTCAGAATCAAAGCTCTTCACAAACAATATGGGACAATTGATACCGAGTGTCCGTATTG